>JAOTRQ010074403.1:0-12088 GCA_028565875.1 Hoplisoma paleatum
CACCGTTGTTGTTTGTGAATGTCGCTTGTGCATCAGATTTACAGGCGTGAACACGCCAATACAAAATGCGATTAATTACGATAAAATAAAATTTTAACGCGTTAAAATCTTTGTATTTAATTCATTGAAATTAATGCGTTAAAGTCCAGGCCCTAATATATATATGTGTGTAAAAATATAAACATAAATTTGGTGTGGGCTAAGCGAATGGCCTAGCGGCCTTCTGGTTTAACCCAAAAAGATAAAGGGGAGCATGAATAAATAGAGAACTGGTTGTCATGTTGGGTTTATTTAATATGTTGATGTGGTAATTAGTACTTTAATGATCAGCTTGCTAATGTGTTTTTCTGGCATTTCTCATTAAAACACCATCCAGGTCCAAAAACAAATGGGAATAATTACACAGCTCAGGAATGCGTTTTGGCAGATGACATTATCATCACATTATATACACAGTATTTTTTAAGCCACAAAGCTCTTTTCTGTGCCTTTAGGGCAGAATTGAATGTTTTGACTCAGCACCGGCTTGTCGCAAGAGACTTAATATGATGCGAAAATGTCCAAAAAAAATGTATGTGGAGACCACTTTTGATTGTTGAGTTTATTTGTATCAGCTAAACCTGTTGCTAATGTACATAAACATTTTGGGGATTGCCAGTATCAGTATTTTGTGTTTGGGTAAAATGACTGCTCTGATACGTGTTTAGGAAGAAATGTTGGGAATATATTTACTGTAATATATTCAAAAGGTTTAAAGTTCATGACGAGAGAGTTCTGGGTCTGGCTCTGGCACCTGGAGCAATAATCCATCTGGGTATACAAATAAGCTATGACCTTCTTTTCATGCATATATGAATTTTACATAACCTCTGGAGATTACAAGTGCTACGACTCAGAACTTATCCTAGAACAATTCTGTAAGCCCATACAATAAATTCTTTATTTTATTATTATTAGCATATTATTTATTCTTTTTTTCTGTAGATGTTAAACTAGGTTAAGAAATGTTTTCTGAGGAAAATCAAGTCAACAACAGTATAGGTATATCCAAGCATCAATCCATCCATCCATCCGTTCCATTTGAACACAGACCACATGAAGAGTCATTTAGCTTCTATACCAATGATCACATCACTGTTAACAGGTTCTCCATTAGGAGTCCTGTGGCAGTAGTAATATCTTCCAAATGTCCACGATGTGAGAGATACGCATGACATCACATGCATGACATTTCTTGACAGGATTTCTTTTTAATACCAGTTTAATGATGGCATCCTCCTCTGCACCGTCTAATCAACACATTCCTCTTTCGTTCAGCTGCCGAGAAACAGCAGGTACTTCCTCTTTCTTAAGAAATTTAAAACCCACTTCACGAGGTGTCCATATGTGGTCAGGTTTGGTTCTGTGGTACTTAATGTGCATGGGAAGCGTGAGAGGGATTTCAGAGAGAATATTGCATTGCACAGTAACTAAATTATGAGTGTATAAAAAATATTCAGTGCCTCTTTTGTGCATTTTAGTGAGGCAGAATTTAAAAACTCTAAAGCAGAAACATGGAAGGAAGTACAAAATGAATTAGATGTAGGTTGTGTTTGGGTGGACAGTACATTGCACATCAACATGCACTGTTAATCAACAATGTTTAATCAAAAACAGCATTCTCGTGTGTCATCTTTCTGTGGCATTAATTCTAGGAAAAATGACTACATCCTCAGATTTTTCCCTAATCTGATCATATCTGATCATTACCTTGGGTTACCTACCATAATTAAACCTGTATTCCTGACTAAGGAGAGGAACACATGAACACAAAAAGAGAATCAAAGCTGATTCTTTTAATCTGCGCAAAGGCAAATTCATATGCTGATCAGCACTGTATGCAGAAAGAAACACCCTGATCAACACATTATCTCTCGAATCCGCTGCCAATGAGCCAGCAGAGGTCATAACTGTATCAGGTACAAGGAATCTCAGTCAGCTGGGTGTTCAGAACATCAGCTCTGGCTCTTTTCTCTGTGGAGTTTGAATGTTCTCCCTGTCTATAGGTTTTCCGCAGTTCAAACATTTTCAGTTCAGTGAATTGGAGATTCTAAATTGTCCATGATTGTGTTTGAAAGTCGTGAACTGAACACAAGATTACAACTTTGTGTAATGCCTAACTCTTTTTAACTTTTTTTAACTTTAACTTTCTTTTTTTTTTGGAACAGCATTTTTGTCCTGAACCTAACCAAAACAGAGAGTCGGAAACTGCTGTCAGGAAGGTCATCGGGGGTAAAGACTATACCAAATCACTAATACCGACCACAATCTGCTGTGGCGACCTCTAACATGAGAACTATGATTCACATTAAGCCTCCACAAATGGACGGATAACTGTGTAGATAACATCACACCATAATTTAGTGTAGAAGAAAATCACTTTTAAGAAAGCTATGGGCACAAATAATATTAATTGCATCGACTGGCACTATCTGACCATGGTGAAAAATTAGATAAGCATATAGAACAGCAAAAATGTAGTTGAGTCATAATGTAGCACATAATTAAATGAATTAAGTCACTCTTAAGTTAGTCTAAGTGAGTAAAACTTTCCTTTACCAGACATTTAGACATACTTGCATAATCTTAAGTTTGGATTAAAGCACAGATCTTTCAGGTTATCGCTTTTCTTTTTTTCAACTCTATATATCTTCAAATAAAGTTCAGGATCCAGGATCCAGGATCATGTGAGTTTACATTCTTAGGGGAAAATTTGTGTAAAGCTGAGACCTTGAAGCTAATGTACTTTTCTTGTATAAGGCATTACACTTATCGCAGTATTGCAGTAGGTTTCACATAATGCATTCTTCTTGGTGTGTGTGTGTGTATGTGTGTGTGTGCACGTTTGTCACTCAATTTATGAAAAAAATATAAATAAATAAATCTAGTCATAACGGTAACAACAGCATCTAGATATATTTAAAACTGATGACATTATGATTCTTTCGGAATTGGAATTATGGGCAGGAATAAATTAGAACTTTGGGGTTTTGGGGTTGGATTGCAGTTTGGTTTGAATAACATTTAAGATTTGGGGTTATAATTTGAAATTCTGGCATGAGGCATATAAGCTTCCAAATCAGTAATGCAATGTATGATCAAAGAAGACGCCTTAAAAAGAAGACAGAAAAATGAACCTCTGCTAGTTTTTGTGTGTGTAATGATTTTGTGTACAGAAAAATGCTTCTTTTTTCTCATGATTCTTTTTTATTTGATTTCACCAATTAGTACAATCAAGCTTATTAATGAGCTGTAAAACTGAGCTGTGTTTAAGACTATATTAGGAAATCTAAGAATGCAAGCTTGATGCCAATTACATATCCTCATTTTACAATAGAACAAATTGTCATGTACCTAGTCAATAAAAACATTGACAAGAAACTATGGGGGGTAGGGAGGGGGGTTTGGTAGCAGCCTGCAGAGAACCCAAGGTTCGGACATGACTGGAAACGGGTAACAAAAAAAAGTTGCTATGTAATTTCTCTACATTTAGTTTAGGATTTTGTACAAGATTCAGTTTATCGCTGTTTGGATGCGACTTTTTTGGACATTATGAGACAATTTGTCTCATTCATGGTCCTTTAAAAGGGTCGATTGAACAAGCTGTAAAAATGGCTCAGCAGAATAATGAATTCCCATTATTTCATGAAAATGATGGTACTGCCAGGGCGAAGCAGTTCTGTCATGTATAAATAAGCAGCCTAAAAGCAGCTTACTGGTTTGAGTTTGGGTTTAATGTTAGGTTAACATTAGAGTTTGACATTTACATTTTCAGCATTCAGCAGATGCTCTTTTCCACACCGAATTACAAAAGTGCTTCCAAACTAGTAAACAAAATAAGATTGGATAAGATAGTCTTTTTTTATCGTGACATGGGGGAAATTACAAGCGGAGAGTAGATTACATGGTGGTTATATTAGAAATATAAAAAAATGCCAAGTACAAGAATATCAAAATACTTAAGCATTTATATAAATAGTAAACAGTAAAAAATGATTTTTGATCATTTAAATGATTTGTAACATATAATAGATAAATACGGATACATACAAATTAGAAAGCTGGCTCTTTCGTTCAATATCATGTCTCTGCTTCTCACTTTCCTACATTCCATGGTCTGTTCGATTCTCGTGATGAACACAATATCACACCAGGGTCACCTTGGTGTCACCAAAAACTGTTTAGTAGTAACAGACCTGGTCAGAATGAGATATGATTTGCAGCTGGTAATCCAGGATATAATGTTCACATATATAAACACCCTCACTAAAAAGTTCTCACTCACTCAAACCAGTTATACAGTTCATATATACTAACAAAGTCAATGTGGCTACAAAAACATCAATTCTTTTTTTTTCTGTTCAATGATCCATCTCACATTATTTTGATTTGTTTAATATATCCTAATTGCTTATTGACACTAATTATTGGTTCATTTTGTAGTACTGGGTTTGTTTTCCATTTTACCATGTGTTTCCACTTGTGTTCAATATTTAATTCTATTGTTGTACACAGCTTTTTTATAATACAATAAAAATATCCCAACTTTGTGTTTTCATTCGAGTCCTGGAGACTGTGTGGATCTTTGTGTTAATCCAGGGTGGTTCTGGCTTCAACATCATTACCTGCTTCAAACCCCCTTTAAGTAAGGCCCTTAAACCTCTATTGCTTAAGACTTGTGTACACTTGTAAGCTGCCTTGGATAAAAAGTGTCTGAAAATGCACATAAATACTACTGCTAATTAAACGTGAACAAAAGCACATTATCTTTTACATGTTTATTACACAATTTATGTATTTGTTGATTCATTTTTATTAAATGGATTACATGGTCAGAAGGCTGGAATACACTCAGTGCCTCTCTGTTTAAAATTATTCATTGCTAATCATTTATGCAATTCCTCAGTGAAAAGATAAGATCTGGTTAATTAATTTCTTTTTTTTTTCTGTTCTTGTTGCAATTACTAGAGAGAACCCTAATGTATGTTAATCAGTTACACACTAATGAAATAGTCGAGACAATCCATACAGATAAGTAAAACAACAGAACAAAGATTTTAATGCATATACGGCAAATAAATCCAATATGAAGCAGACGGATGAAATTATGATACAAAAAAAGGCAAGGACCCAAACAAAGTTCCTAAACCAAGTTCCTAACATTCCTAACAGTTGGTTAGGCTAAAGAAACATGAAATAAGCTGCAAACGCATAGATTAAGCAAAAGGTTTAATCAATGCTAAGATTGATATACAAGAATAATGCTAAGCTCAGCCCTTAGCGGAACATAAACTAGACTAAAGCATGAACAATAGTAAACAAACTTCAAACAGGAGTGATCCTGATCAAACAGGGCAAATAGAGCAAACAGGACAAACTGAGCTAAGGTTGGCTAACATGCTAATGGTTCTAAGCAGACAAAAGTGGTAAACAAAGAAAAGACAAGGTAAGGCAATACACATGTTGTTACATGATAAAACAAAAACAAAGTCATCTGAATAATCCTTAAAGAACTTCTCCTCAGTTCATCTCTTAAATGTCTTCAACTCTGCCTAATTAACAGATAGGCCTGATCATAAAAGTCAATTATAGGCTTATTAAGCTAACACAGTTAGCCTCATGCCAATGAGGTGGCACAACATGCTAACTATCATTTACATGTTGTGTGATGGAAATGCATGGTCGAAACGTGCGGGGAAACACACACGGGACACACTGTGCCAAGTGAAAGTGTATTTAATTAACATAAAACCCCAATTGCATCCCACCACTACTGTCCGGATAGCTTAGAGCAGATACATCTGACCCGAAACCATGCTGCACACACACACACACACACACACACTTCCGGTTCGCACATAGCGCCACACTCACACACATGCGTACTAGCACGCACACACAGAAAGCCACTGTTCCACCGCTATTATACAAACAATAGTTATTCCACTGTTATTTCCTTCACTAGTTGTAATTTTAATGAACTTTTGGCATACTGAATGATGGGATTGCATTCACTGCTAATAAACTTTGGAATGATTTCTAGTATTCAGTAAAAGTACAAAAACCACGTCTTATTATGCAGCATATCAAGACATCGTAAATTTGGGAAATGTGTCTATGTCGATTTTCAAACAGCATAGGAGTGACAATACGGCCTTTCTTAAAATCACTTGAACTCTTGAACCTGGAAAACATACAATCCTAGTTATAAGAGCATTTACTCACGTTACTAGTTCATGTAATTAAACTATTTTAAAGTACAACTTGTAATTTTACTTAACATCCGAACAGCAAAATAAAAAAATGAAAAAATGCTCTAGTTAGTACATGGTTGCCAGATTATAGTAAATAAAAACTGCCAATCTGTACACATATATTCACTTGTCCGTTTTGCATTTCAGATCCCCCACAACACATTAATAAAATGTCAGTGACAAATTCTGCGAGTACATTTTATATTTAGTTTCTTAGACTAGTACAATGCATTATCTTAACACTCTTTCCACCTCTGGTAATAATTAAAAAAAAACAACCATGGATGGCTCATAGTTGGAGATGTGCAGAAGATGGCGGTATTTGTTTACCACCTAGTATTCAAATCTATGAATACATATTTGATTACATTGATTCACAGATTGTCTGGAGTACCAGGATGTCTGATGATAATCTGGTTTCCTCTGTCAGGAAGCTACGGAGAAGAGTTCTGGGTTAACCTTCCCAATAGCAAATTCCTCCGATTGAATCGCACAGCAAATCGATTTAGCAGTGAATGTGGACAAGTTCCAGGACATGTATGTCAATGCATGATAAAACAGCTGATAAAAAATGTCTTTAAATAAATTTAGTCCTGCTGTGAATTGTTTTGCTTGTATTTAATGCAAGAGTACTGGGAAAATATGAACTCTCTGTCATGAAAGACTTGTTAGGATGATAACGTATACACACGATGTGCACCTATGCAATCTAATTATGCCGTTAGTGCTGCTGTTTTGGAGCAGGGGGTTGAGCTGTCTCACTCTGCATGCTAATTTTTTTTGGGGACTGTCTACAAGGAGCTGCAAAGTTTCTTCACTTTTTCATTATACCATCTGCTGAAGAGTTTTACTTTCACTGAGGGATTGTATAAGTGTCGCATAACAATGCAGTGAACTGTTTAATATTTAATATAAGAATCTGTAGAAAAAGAGCCATAAAAGTTTCATACAATCATCTTTGGTGAACCAATCAATCACTCAATCATTTGACACTTATTACAGATATGTTACGTATATGATAGATGTGAATGCTAGTTAAGCGCATGTATCCATACGCATGTTGACAGCCCTGCTAATTATTGACATCTGATGTTTCAGCCAAACCCAGAGTACTTAAAAGTAGATTAAATCAAGGCAGATATTAACAACAGTTCTCAAAGGTATTGCAAAATAAGTAAACAATCTTCAAGGTTCTTTAAATGTCTAGACATGGTAGTTTTGGGAAATAAACTCATAATTTGATATAATTTAATATTTTGTCAATTTTCGTAACTAAATTATGTGTGAGAAAATTATTTATATTGTGTGGCTCCACTTTCTCGTTTTGAAAATTAAGCGAGCTTTTGCCCTTCTGCTCTATGGGTAGTTTCTGTCCTCCCTTAGCTCACCTTAAGACACCTGAGCTATGATTTTTAGAAGTGCAAACCCCCCCCCCCTTTTTCCGGTCACACTGCCCACCTGCCATTGTCCCCAGAGTGGGGCGCCTTCCGGGACTGGAATTTTTTTTAGAACTGAGAGCCCACTGGAGGTTTACCCTCCTGCATCAGCGGTTATTTTTTATCTGAATTAAATTGACAACCTTCTGATCGCAAGCCCAGTTATAAATGCCAAGCCATGGCTGGGGGGCATTGGCAGGCAAGTGCATCAGACTGGTGGTTGCGGGCCAGTGCTGGTGAAGGAGGAGGCTCACCTGATGCTGTACATCATCAATTAACACAGGTACTACATGACAGAAAAGAATGTTTGGCGGAGCAAACATTCAAGGTGGTCCACAAGCTGGAGTTGCAGATGGGGGTGGCAGGGGATAGGACGGCTCTCTGGCTTCAGATGGGTGGTGGCAGTATCTGGGAGGGGGGACTTGATGCATGTGCCAATTTTGTGAATAGAGAAAAATAGTTCGGGAGTAGTGAGCGGTAAAGAGACTCACCGGTGATGAATTAACTACTTTGTGACTATTCATTGCAGAGAGGTGATAACAAGGAGGTGAGACACGGGAGAGGAGAGAGAGACATGAAGCAACGAGAGACAATGTGTCTACCTGTTGTTCTGTAGAACAAATGAATTGCATGCAAATAGTGCAGAATAGCTCCAATGGTATTGATCGACTGTATCACGAGTCTTTTTTACCGATCTCAAGGGTCTCGGATCTACATTATGTAAACAAACATTTCATTCATATTGAAGCCAAACTGAATTTTAAATAACAGAGCTACATTTTGTTTATGCTTCAGAATATCGAAGGCTGCATAACTACCCCATGCTGGGCACAACAAGAGTTTTTCATGGTTTGAAAAATGAAAATAGGGATCATAAATAGTAGAAAGTAGTAAGAATGGCATTAATAGTAGAATGGCTGAGCTGGTTCCCTGAGCACAGAGAGCAGCCTAAGTAATAGAATTGTTCCGTTTCGCATGAACGGGTACAATTAGAAACAGATAAAACCAAATTGAAAAAGTGAGCCAATGTGCTTCTTCTATTCGGCACCCTGTTGTCTATGTTGCTGAGGTTTTATATTATATTAATCTCTCACCCTTGTTGTGTCAAAGCAAGTTAATTCTACATTGAAGTTCATTGAAGCAAAATTAATTGTTCTTCATTGAAAGGAAATAAAGACTAAATCACACTATATTTTCATTAGTAAAATACCATCAGTGGAATAACATTTATTCACCAGCAATAAACATTTTATCCTAATCAGGGTTAAAATGGGCCTGATGCTGCTCATAAAAAATGAGAGCAAACACACAAACACAGACTAAATCTACACAATCAATCTGCTAGAAGAAAACACAAACACATTAATTGTTTGATCCCTTAGAGACCAACATGGCTGGAACTTCTAACTAATGACAATCGTAATGAAAGAAACTGGAGATGTAGTTGGGGCAGACGTGGCCTAGTGGTTAGAGAACTGGGCTTGTGATCGGAAGGTTGAAACTGAAAGCCCTGGAGTAAACTCATGCAAACATCATCAAATCCAACGGACTCACCTGAGCATCACACTCAGGTCCATATTGTCTGGAGAGAAATATGTACACAGAACACATCAAGCTGCTCACAGAAAGCATATTGAGCTATGAATCTGGCTCAAACGCAAGTTCCCAGAATCCATGCTGCTATGCTGCACTACTCTAGATCTAGTAATGGCATGAATTTGGAGAGAATTCATGTTGTTCTGCATCACAGAAAACAAAGCAGGGGTGCAGCTGCCAGTAAAAAAACATTCATTAACACGCTTAAATTTAGACATGAAGCATTCTGATGGGAATACTCATCTGTAAAGCACACCTTGTTCCGGCCAAGCTTTCATCAGAACACCAACAACACAGAAAACAAGTAACTGCTTCATATAGCAGTGCTGCAACTCCCATCTCATGTTTTCTGTCAAGCATTAAAAGCATCGGAAATACAGTTCCAGTGTGTGAAATTAATGTTGCTGTCACAAGCGACAAAAGCAAAATGATTGTCTTTTGTCTCAGTCTCACATGGAATAATCACGTTTGCTAGCATTCCTCTTAAATCAAAGTAGAATATTCTTCAACTTTTTTGTACTTGTAAATGTCTTTACTAAGCGACTCTTTAGTAAGTGAGGAGTAAAATCAATGGGCCAGTTACAATAGTTCTTATGCTTAATATCCTGCCCTTCATATCTTCTGAGCAGCTAATGGACACTGTCAGTAAAGACATCAATAATAAGTTATGAAATGTGCTAAGGATGCCGCTTTAAATCAGACATGATTCATTTTTCAGACTGTGATAGAGGATTCATAATATTACAATTAGATTTGTGTATACATATTAGGCTTTTTAACCAACACTTAACAGAAGAGCACTTTCAGCCTAAACGCTAAGAAGGTTTATGTCAATAAAACATTAAACAATTATATATTAGTAGAACAATAATTGTTTAGGAGTGCCACTGTGGCTCAGTGGATAGCACTGGTGCCCCTCGGCACGTATGTCCAGGGTGCATTCCATCGGAGATCCTATTGGTGATCCCAATGTGACTCTGGTCGGGCATTGCGTTTGATGGCTCTTTTGATTAAACCATCAAATTTAGGCAAGTGAGTCTTTGAAATTATAGGGAATGACAGAGCCAAATTTCAACTTTGTAGGTACTTTTTAAAGGCACTTTTGTAGGCAATTTTTAAATCATTATTTACTTGATTTGTCCTGGTCTTAAATTCTAGGCTCATTGTGTACCACCAACTTTGTTCCATGTGTGGGATTTTTTCATTTTAAAACATTTACAACTCACATCAATGATCAGCAACAACAGTATTATGATCTCCTTCACGAACACATTCATGTTTCCAAATTTCACATAGCACTTGTCAGCATGTGGCAATAAAGCTTCAACCAACGTCACCCTTGATTATATTCTGCATGGAAATGAGGCTTTGGCTAGGACAGTGATGATTTTGGTGACTTTCATGGCTCCAGCATTAATTTAAACTACTAATCTTTAGCAGATTTCACCTAAACTGGTATTTTTATCACCTCTCATGGGTTATATTGTAACACTGAGCAGTAGAGTAAATCTCAGTGACTCCTCTGATAATATTGATTGGACAATAAAATTAACTGCGGGCATGAATACATTTAGAGAATCTGTTTAGAGTATCTATTAGAGAATCTATTTATCGTACCTGTGTGCAGGTATGCTCTTCAGAAGGATAACATATATTCCGTTCACAATCAATAAGCTATCAATCAACTATCAATTACACTGTACTGGTTTTGTGTTGCCCAATAGATTCTTAATCCCAGATGACTGGGAACACAGAAACAGCAGAATTAGCCCACCCATGACATATTTACCTGAAGGCCAGAGAGTGAAAAAACAAACAATATTGATAAGAAGTTTATGTAAATAATAGTCTTTTGTAAAATATTAATTCATATTATTTCCCAGGCCTGGTCTTTTGCTCTGGAAATAATTCTTTTTATGGGTGCATGTTAATATAGCATCATCAAACTTTAAATGTACAATCCTAAATCAGAGTTGGAAAAGAATAAACCTGAAATATTTCATGTTTTAACTTTCTTTCATTTAATAATAAATATTAAAGTCCATGCAATTTCAAAACTGCAGCACATTCAAAACAAGTTGGGATGTGTGCCAACTTTCAATTAGCAATTATGGCCAAAGGATTTCGAATTCATCAATAAATATAGAAGACATAAATCACTTGGTCAAACCTTTATAAAGGACCCAAATAAAGTATGGAATAATATACAGAAATACCACTTTAAACCATCCATTTTACCATGCAAAATAGCAAATTGTTAACCCTGTCCAGAAGCTGCATCAACTTTTCGAGGCTTTTAAGTATTAAGGTTGGACCATCACAGAGGACCAAAGCCGATCCAAGCCGAAGTCTGTCATGGTAATGGGGGGTAGGGGTATCAGTGGCCCTAAATACAACTGCTGCCTTTAAGTGTTTGCAGGAAGAGGGGGAGAAAATAAAGCCTTGTATATACAGTAAGTTTGCATATACGGAGGTATAAATATATTATTATATATATAATATTTTGAAATTTTATTGAATATAATTTAAAAATTTTTAATTATATTGAAGACACTTTAGTGTTTTTTACTTGCATTTTTCTTCTGGTGACCATAGCAGAAAAAAAGAATACAAAGATTGAAAGGGAATGGAAATTAGATTTACGGGTTAAGTTCATGTCACACAGAGTCAGTAACCTCTCACAGCCCACAATCACACACACACACACACACACACACACACACACACACACACACACACACACACACACACACACACACACAC
>JAOTRQ010074414.1:0-12085 GCA_028565875.1 Hoplisoma paleatum
CTACCCGATGCCCATCTGAAGTTTGAATGCAATAAATAATGAAGTACATTTTGTTTTGTCGCTAGTATTGTTAAGGCAAAATTATCCAGCTCATTGTTTTACTTATTATTTAAATCTCTTCAGGTGCAACCAGGAAACATTTTGTTAGTCACACAAGGTTACTCCCGGCGTTAGTGGTAAATGCGCATAAGATGCGGCAGCCCGGCATTAAAGGTAAAACTTCACAAATGTGTATCCCGGTCAAAATGGGATTTTTTATTTTATTTTATTTTATTTTTATTTTTTTTTGGGGGGGGGGTCGATTGGTCGATTAGTCGGAGTAAATGACGGCCACTGGTCAACCAACAAAATCCTTGGTCGTGGACAGCCCTACTTATTATAGTCGCCTTAGATTAAATTGAGTTCCCAGCCATGCTGATGAGAACAGCGGTGAGGATAGTCCTCAGTCTTTAGTCCCAAGGGAGTAATATAGATAAATATCATACATATGCAGTAATAAAAGCCTTTTAGAAAGCAGATTGTTGCACTATAAGCAGAGATGATGCGTGTTTTAATTGTGTAAAACGAGTGTGTGTGTGTGTGTGGCAGCCGGATAGGTGTGGGTGAAATGCAGAAAGCAGACAGACATGTTTTTGCAACCGAGACAGCCGTATCAAAAGAAGACAGGGTATAATTAGGTGTCCCTCTCTGCCTTGAGAAAAATCATGCAGGAATATGATAACACAATCGCACAAAGTACTCGAATAATCTACATCTAATCTACATGGTCAAAAGTATGTGATCACCCCTCCGAATCAATGAAGTTAAGTGGCAGCATCGTTGTTTGTATTGATACCGGACAGTGCAATTCGAAGACGTTTTGTACCTGAGAGAGTGTCTGCTGGGGTGTATTCCAGGAGTTCTGGGTTCCTCACATAGTCTAAAAACACGCAGCCAGAATAAATGAAGAATGAATAGCTGGTTCATGAAAATAGTCTATAGGCACCTACCCACTAGGATGCATCAAATCAAGTGCGCAGAATTATGGTGTCAATCTTAGGCCAGATAAATAAGGAGGGTGTGTGTGTCTGTGTCTGTGTGTGTATGTGTTTTCTCCAGGAGTCACAGTGTTCTCCCAGACAAGGAAGAACAAGCAAACACCACAAAAAAAAGACCCACAACGCTCAACCATGGAATCAAACCCAAGACTTTATTGCACTGGGTAACATTCTAAACCGTTTTGTAAAATGTGTTCTAATTTCTTAATGTGATGCTTCTGGTTAAAGGAAATTAAAACCACATTTGTGCAATAACAAGTAAGTGTTCTAGTAAATATCTCAGTAAGTAACTATCCCAAGTTTCTCAATGGGCTCAGGGTATACAGAAACATTCTGGAAGTGTTACTATGTATGGAAACCATTGAAACCATTCGAATGCATCTATTGTACTGGTGTGTTTTTTTTTCAACTCAAATATCAAAAAATATAGGTGCTTATTATTCGATCTTACCGACGCATGGCTGACATTTACATGGAATAACCCAGGGGAGGAAAAAAAAGCATTAAAAAGAGCAATGCAGCAGGAAAGGGGTGAGGAAAGTCGTGATAAGACAGAAAAGGTGGAACACACTCGGATAAACACACAGTAACTGCAGCTGAAACCGGGAGATGTGACTGACCCACTTTGGATGCTCCGGGAAAAAAAAGCACATGGGGCTTTTCCAACCTACATAATGCAGCAGTGCACTACTGCCGAAAATCGGACGGCATACACACACACACACACACACACACACACCGTTCCCATATCACACCCCTTATTTAATCACAATGTGCTCCTTTATTCTGCAAATCTTCTTAATGCCATGTGGGTGTGAAGCAGACAGGATTTCTTGGCTTTGAGAAAAAGACGTGTTTACACTTATGTAAGCGCTATTCAATTTGTTAGCTTTAACTGGCAAAACAACATAAGGCGGTGCGTTGCTTTTAATGTCGGCGTGAAAAAGCTATGTTTTTATTTTCTTCACCTCTTCACCGAAGCAGCAAAGTTTTTATCTTAGATTCGACAGTGACATGAGGAACACGAGTCTTAATCTGTGAGCATCCTAGTTTACACGCTTGTGTTTAACCAAAATTAGCATTTTTTTAATTCTAGAACTACAAACACTAAACTAGAACAATCACTGTATAAGAGGCATTAAAAGAATGCCCCTTAAGGCCAGTCGGGGCATGGCGGTTCAAGAACTGGGCTTGGGCTTGATCGGAAGGTTGCCTGGTCATGACTGAAGTGACTTTGAGCAAGGTACATAACCCCTAGCTGCTCACCGGGTACTGTGGCTAAAGCTGTCCACCGTAACAAGCACGTGCTCACTGCTGCCTCCTAGTACATCAAAAGTACAGAGATGAAATTTCTAAATTCTAACAACAAAGAACCTACATAATATTAGAATTATATATTATTACATCCTTTCACATGTTGCGATTTTACAGTGTCATTTTTACAAAGGTTATACAGACCTGGGTTTGATGTATCTATGTATAAATAAACAGATCTTTTAAATCAAACCTCCAGGAAGCCTTTGTGATTTTAAAACCAACTCGACTCAGCAATCAGGGTGAATCCCCAAATCTCTCTCTCTCTCCGATCTAAAGAAGTGTTCAGTATATAGAAACACGGGGACATCATGTACCAGGGTTCAGTTCTCACAAGCAATCAAAGTAAGAATCCAGCTTTAATCTGCAGAACAACAAAGACGACGTTGAATAAATGAACGCCGGGTTCGATTTCACCAGGCTTTTATGTTCGGACACAAAGCTCAGCCTGCTGATTTTCTCCAGACTCGTGTGAATTACATGGTCAGAGAATAAAGAGAAAGTCAAGAGCTCTTTAGGATAAAAGTGTGTTAGTCCGAGTGAGGATGAATTCTTTTCTATTCTTCTTTTATTGTGTTTATGATGAATATCATAGTTTATATAATCATGACCTTGTATTGTGTTTTAAGTTTGGTAGTAATGAAGCTGAACAAGACAGATAATAATGATGTCACAAGGTTTTTCGAATCTTCATTATAATTGTAATATTAACATATATATAGTATAATTAATATCCAGTCCAGTTTTGTAAACCAGCATTAAGTTCTTTTGTGCTTTTTTTGTTTATTAATTTCTATTTCAAGTAACACAGTAAAATAGTGAAATGTCTGTTGTATTGACAGTTATTGAATTCATTATTATTGCCTAATGATGACTTTACTATACATTTATTTCTCTTTATTATCATTCAAAACTAAAAGTAATGATTTTTTGTTTTATATGAAAATGACACAAATATAAAAAAATGTAATAAATCTTCAGGACACATTAGAACTAATAAAGATTCCAGATTTCTGCAAGATTAGTTTCATTCTGTCACAGACTCATAAGATTTAGCATCATTAAACTCATGCTTATTATTTATTAAACCAGCTTATGGGCAATAAATACATAAAGTACTGGACTATAATCTAGGAAGCTATAAAAATGTCTCCCTGTCTCTCTTACTGTCTGTCTCTCTCTATTTCTGTCTTTTTCTGTCTCTCTTTTTGTCTCTTTCTATCTCCAACCTGATCCAGTTACCAAACTGGTACTGTTATACTCGGCTGTAGCGTCAGCTCGAACTTATATACAGTATATATAGTTATAACAATCTGAACGTGCAGAACTGAAACACGTACTGATGAAAGTTAATAAAAATCGATAATAATATGTATAAAAGGAAATGTAAACCTTTTCAGCTTCTCTCATTAGGGGGGCGCCGCAGCCGATCGTGATCCACAATATTCATTTGATAAGTTTATACAGCAGATGCCCTTCCTGACAAATCCCTCCTATTTAACTAAAATAAAGACATGAATTCAGATGCTCAATACTGGCGTGCAATGAAAATCCCCAGTGCTTCACCTGTTAACTAAATTAAAATAAACATAAAAAGGAGGGAGAAAAACTAATACAATAAATATCAAAAGACAAGAAGATGAAGACACAATATGGGTAGTAAAATAAAGTTGTGTAACTCTGCCGTATGGATGAGAAATTATATCTATATAATAAAGTGGTCACTGGGGAGTCCAGGAAGGAAGTGAAATGTGTATTAGAATGAACTGTTGCAAATAGATCTTATGGGGTAGCAATCATGCCTACATGAACAAATACACACACACACACAAACACACACACACACACACACACACACACACACACACAATGAATGCTTATCAAACTCATTATTTTTTCGTTCTTTGACTGGTGTAGTTGTGGTCCAGCTGTTGCCTAGTGGTTCTGGTACAGGACTAGTAATCCGAAGGACACCGGTTAACTGTTATTGTAATTGTTGCTTTGGATAACGGCGTCTGCTAAACACTGAAAGTGTAAAAGTTGTGCAGCGTTTATTTAAAATACTTTGTCCCGGAAACCCAACAACTCACTACAGCGTATTTAAACATTTATATGCCATGCCGCCCCTGCCCAGGGTTCTTCACACTGCTACGAGACACATTAGAAGGCTCCACCAGGGGTCCCACAGTATACACCGCCAAATTTTCCATTTTAGCCAATGATGGAGTCATTTTGTGCATCTGACTCGAGCTGCGAGTGCCTTTGATGTGGCTGCTGTTAAATGAACCCTGACAAACTGATCTTCCTCACCACACCCGTAATACGTGAAGAGAAAAGCCTGGCTATCTCAAATCTGCCCCCGATGAGCCCATATACGGCTGAGCTCAGAAAATACGGGGCGCAAAATAACGCTTGCTAAAGATTTTTTTTCAAATCTCTCAGCAATGGGAAATTAATGGGCCAACTCTCGGGAGGTCTTTTATCCGAAATAACACAAGCAAGGGCGCCGCAAGACTCGGAGAAGCCTCTCTCACCAGCTGCAGTCACGCCCTCCGCGTCAGGACGCAAACCAAGACAGATCAGCCCTCTCGCTGGGTGCGCCGCAGGGGGGGGGGGAGGTTTAAACGCCACAAGCTTGACTGAACTCCGAACACTACGGTCCTAAAATTGTTTGCTGCGTGTACACAGGACGGCCATGAGCCATGAGCCAGCTGTAATAAAATGGCCGCTACAGGTGCGCGGTAAGCCAAGACGATGTGGTGGGTTAATTATTCACTCTCGACCTCTTCTAACAGAAACCCTGTCATTTAATCACAGTTCATTGGGTTTTTAGTTACAGTTCATCTTCCGTTCTATATCTGAGCATGGGACTGGAACTGAAGGTGCACTGACGTGTGCCATTCGAATAGCCAAGCTAGTCGTGGGTGAGCACAATGCCGCAATTTAAAATGAAGCTTTTACCACCCAGAATTGTACGTGGTAGGTTAATGGATCATTTACTTGAGTCCTTTGTGAGACGACACACATACATGCACAAAAAAAGCATGTGTTTTATAAGTGACTCATTATAGAAGGAACGCTGGGCTGTTTATTTACTGGCACACCTTATACGTGGGTTGCCATTTGTTAATCGCTGCCAAAAACTCTTATAGCATCTTCACATGAACAGATTAAAAAACCTGCTGATAAGTGGCGCACCATTAAGACCAGTGATTTATTGTCATATAAGGCCACCATGGATACATAAATCTATTTGCTTATGTTATCATTAACACAGCTCATCATTACATACACGTTTTAAACACATTTATATACTGGCAGTAAATAAACGACCACCACAAGTCACCAGATTGCCTTAGCAATACCTTACAACTCACCAAACGACACTGTCAGAACATCTTTAAGACGATACTAGTGAAAGCTTTTGTTTAAACTCATTTATTAAGTTATATCCATTAAACGATTTTCCACTAGCACACCAGCGCAGAGAGTCGACGTTGCCACCAGTCGACTGAGCACCGCCCTTACAACCACCATGTAGAAAGCAAGTCAAGTTGTCCTACGCCCAGATAGATAAGACGGTGGCGCCAGGAAGGGCGACGCCAAATCAATGATGCCAAACACGAGCCGTCGTAACGACCCCTAAGGGCAACGACCGACCGGATTCAATAAACAATTTCAATTCAAGTAAACAGTTCAATAAACTATTTAATTAGCCATCATACCTTATTCATATGTGCATCCTTATTTCGGAATGTATTGTTTCTAATAGGAAATGAATGCTAAACTACATTAAAATAAACAATAACCCCTGCATTCAGGTCAGTTTTATACATAATTACATACAGAAAACTAAACACATACAGTATTTAACATAAAACGAACACACTCCAATATAAAATCTGTGAGATTTCATTTAACATAGTTTCCTAATGCTATTTATTGTTTGTTGATCTGTCAATATTATTAAATAAAGCAGCTATAATTGTTTCATTACTTATTTCATCTTCTTTTAAAGCTTTTAGCTAGAATTGTATTTACTTATTCCGTTGGATATTTAGTCATGAACTACATACCTAAACGATCTGTTACAGCTGATACACAAAACACTAAATAACTTTCACGCTCCTGAATGAAAACTTTTTTAAAGGGTCGGAGTATAAACTACGTTGGCATTCTGTTTAGTATTTATATGAGTACGGAGAACGGCAGTAGGCTTATTATTATGGTAAGGTCCTAACCGAATACATTATCCATTATTTGCATTTCCTGTATGCAAATGATTTTAATATTAAATCTGTCTGTCTGCTGAACCGTGATAATCTACATTTCATAGCAACATTTGGCATGAACAATAGAAATTATGATTTTATTTTTACATATACGTTTTGGATGCTTATATTTTTGAAGATTAAAGCAGCATCTAATGTAAAAGTAGTACCCAAATTGGGTATGTTTTTTACCCTACCCTTATTATAATTTATTTAATCATTAATTTGTGTTTTGTGTGTGTCTATTACTCAGTCTGTGTCGCCTTAGGCTGAAATCGCACCCTATTTAGGGCGTGTTTTTACTGTGTATTCGCTCTGGTGTGACTGTCAGTGTGTCCGCGACACAAAAACCCACTTCGGCGATATAAAGTAATAGGACTTGCGTTAAATAGAAGAGCACAAGCCAACACAATGCCTTTTTACGAATGTTGACATGCAGATATGTTTATGTGTGTATGTGTGTATGTGTGTGTTACTCAGTGTGTGTCGGGCTAGGCTGTAATCGCACCCTATCCAGGGTGTGTTTTCATCCTGACCCCAGGCATGCTACAGATCCACTGTGACCCTGACCAGGACAAATCATTGAACCCAACCATTGGATCATTCTTGCCTGCACGATGTACGGATTCATGAAGCAATAGAAGGTTATAACAGAGAATTGTTGTCTTTTGTCGATAGAATATTTAAAAAAAAACCTAATCTAAAGAACTAAATACTAATAATATTTGATGGATTGATGTTATCTGTACTTGTATGATCTGTACTCTTACATCTGTGCTTAAAAATCTAGCTGGTCAATACACACTCTGTGCTGGTTGGTTATTTCTTGTTAACTAACTCTTGACCAGTATTGGGCATTTATTTTTCTTGCATGACCAGCTTAAGCAAAATTTATAAACCAATGGAATAAAGCCATTAGAGTAGAATTGTGAGGTTTGCACTGTTATTATGATCCTTTTACATTATATTATTATATTGTACTTTATTATTTTTGTATCTATTCGTTCTTAAATGCATTTATTGGCGTGATGCTGAAAGGTTTGCTCCAGACCAGCTGGTTTAACAAGGAATAAAATACCCAAATACTGGTCCAGACTTAGTTAACATGCTATAACCGATCAGGATGAATAACTAAAACCATTTTAGGCAGTTTTCGTGAGTTAGAATAAGAGGGAACTTGTGCGCACCTTGTCGCCGGAGTCTCCGCTTTCTGAGGCCGAAAATTCGCACTTTGGCGAAGATATCGACGAGGTTTCCGTTGCACAGACCCTTGTTTTTGTTTGGGCTTTTCCTCCGGCGGTTGGTGGAGGGTCGATCTAAATGTTGCTCCCGAGCCTGCCGCTTCTGGCGGATCAAGCCGCTCGCAATCGCCGCTGCCATTTCTCACTCCGACGCTGGAATTCTGTGTTACTGTTGTATATTTCCCATCATATTGACTCTCTCCTCATTCAGTCAGACAGAAAAAAACAGAGTTCCCGAACAGAGATTGGACATAATTATCGGACACAGATCAGTTCATATAGTCCTGTACAGAAAGTCCAGTTTTGCGCTCAGACGCATGTTGGCTTCTCGCATCCACGCCTAAATAATCATAATAACACGATAATCCCACGTCCTTCTTCATCGACCAGGTATCAGAGAACTTCTTTCTTTCTGTCTCTCTCCTGTCTGAAGGTGTCGTCTGATTCCGATTCGGATTACCAACCTAAACACTAAATGCCGAGTCCAGATTCATCCAAATGGACGAAGCGGCGCGTCCGAACTTCCATACGCACCGAGGGTTATTATAGACACCCTGATGCAGTCAGGTACCGTTCAGGACTCCCCGTGATCATCTCTGTGCGTTTAGAGTTTAATCACAACGCCTGGAAGTTGTGATGTCGGTGCGCATTTTACGCGCGGGCGTCTCACCAAAAAAGAAAACGCAGGTAATAATAATAATATTATTATTATAAATAATAATAATGATAACGATTATAATAAAAAAAGAAAATCAGAACAAGACACCGAGTAAGCTATACGAATAAAATCGAAGCACTGTGCCAAAGAAATCCACTTCGAGGATCTAATGTTGGTTAGACGGTCGGAAACGCCAAACCTCCGTCGAGAAGCGGTTCCTCCTGTGTGTGTATATATATATAAATATATCTATATCTATATATATATATATACATACATAAAAAACCTCGTGCAGGAGGGCGCGCCGGGTGTATAAGCCGCGCAGTGAGGCGGGAAAAAGACGCGCGTCTTCTGTCTTCGGTCTCAACCCTCAGATCAACAAATCCCCGACATCAACAAGTCCTCCCCGGTACTAACTCCTCCTTTAGCATCCTCTCGGAATGGCAGAGAGAGAAAGAAAGCAGCATCCAGCTGAAAGTCCGGTGTCTCCAGGAAGCAGCTCTCAGGCGCACTGTTTACCGAGAGCTGATAACCAGTCTCCACACTGGCACAGATGTTCCAGCTGTGGATCAGTAAACAGCCGAGTCCAGTACAAAGCACATGTCGAGTACAACACCAGCCATCACGTTCCCGGTTTATTAAAAATAAAAAGA
This sequence comes from Hoplisoma paleatum, assembly GCA_028565875.1. NCBI lineage: Eukaryota > Metazoa > Chordata > Actinopteri > Siluriformes > Callichthyidae > Hoplisoma > Hoplisoma paleatum. Next base: position 9,175 of record JAOTRQ010074414.1, read on the forward strand.
AATGCAGTCGAAATGGTATAAAGACGGGTTCATTCAAACCAGCTTCTCTTTACTGGGTGAGGAGTGGTGGTCCTAATCACATACATGTAACTGCATTCAAATACTTCACAAGTACACGGAGTAATGAGTATAATAACTTGAGCTGTTGCTGGGCAGATCTGTTATAGATCCATATAACCCAATCTGGTACGTAAATATAATTTTCCCTATTCTTTTCCCATTTGTAATCTGTATTTTAATATATTTTAATATATGGGTAGGTCAGAGAACTAAGCTCGTGATCGAAAGGTTGCCGGTTCGATTCCTAGAGCCGACCGAACAAGGACTTAAGTGCCCTAGAGCAGGATAACTTACTCCCAACTGCTCTGCCCGGGGGTGCCTGGCTAGGGCTGCCCACAGCACCAGGTATGTGTGCTCACCGCTGCCCCCTGGCAGCTAGTGTGGGTAAAATGTGCATTTGACTGCACGGATTGGGGTCAATTCATAGGAATAATTGTAAAAAGTACAGGAGTAAAAAAAAAATTAAATTTAAATTCTACTAAATAAAAATTCTAATATTGATTTTGTTGAGCGTTTTTATCGACTAATAAACGTTAATGAATGAAATGAACACTACCACTATGATCTTGGGGTATAGTAAGCCCAGTCGGCCACTAGTATTGGAGAGTATTCTAACCGGCGTTCATATTTAATGTAGTAAACATCGGTATGTAATTGGAACTACAGCAAAACATCTACATCTACACCAACGATGAATCAATTAATTAAGCTCTTCTGAATTAATTAAGCTTAAAACACCTTTCCCCAGTTCTCAAGACTTGTTTGCTGCAGTCACATGAAGAAATGTGTGGCCACGGATAGTCACACACCGATCTCCATCATCCTCTGTTCCTGTGCAGGCATCATCAACCATCCGGCAGGGGTCATAAATACAGCAGTTATAAGGATTCTCCTCCAGCTTTCCCACACTTGAATGAGCCATCATTGTCCATATAAGATACCTATTTATGTCACTACTTCTACCACTACTACAACTATGGGAAATAATAAAGTAAATAATAATAATAATAATAAAGAAAAAACAAAAGATAATAAAACCTCTAATGAAAATATTTCACTGTGACATGTTGGAATAAGCTGGAAACAAAAGGAACAAAACACACCAAAGCTGCGTTGTATTTCCAACATAAAGTATAACAAACTAACTGAAAATAAAAAAATTAAGACATCATAATAATATTCTAGTAAAATAAAAACCTTATAGGATCATTATAAGATCAAAATAGTTTCCATCCATCCATGCATGCTTTGTTTGCTGCAGTAATTCAGTACCATGGACAGCATTCTTGACCAGGTTTTTTTTTACCCAGAAGTTCTTTTGTGTCTCCCACTGGGGGTCGCTATCACGGTCTGCAACGTCATCTTGGCACACGTTTTACACCCGATGCCCTTCCAGTCGCAACCTTCCCTATTAGTCCGGGTTTGGGACTGGCATTACAATACATTTGCTAGATATTTAGGAATCTATCGGACGATTTGTTATCCCCAGTTAGTCTAATGGCATGTTTTTGGACTGTAAGAGGAATCCACAGCACATGGAGGAAACCCACATGAACATTGGGAAGACGTGTAAACCATATAGAAAAAATCCCTAGGAATCTGGGGAAACGGATCCGGGGTTTCTCGTTGTCGGGTGACAGTACCTGGTGGTTAGAGAATTGATTGGAAGGTTGTTAGTTTGATTCTGAGAGTGACTAAAGTGCCCTTGGGCAAGGCATCAAAACTCAAAATGGCTCCCCGGGCGCTGTGGCTAGGGCTGTCTAGCAAGTGTGCTCACTGCTGCCCCCTAGTGTGCGCTCTCAAATGCGTGTTTCACACATTGCAGAGGGAGGATTACTACGTGTGTAAAACACATGTTCAAAAGTATTACACGTTCTTTACCAGTGTATGACCTACACGTTCAGAACCCTTGTTGCATAAACAACACTATCGTTTCCTCTCCCACGTTCCACAGATCAGCACAGATCACTTCTGAAAGGTACGAAGACACCCAGCATTATGTCTCCTTCATGAACACACACACAGACTTGATGCCCAGCAGTGTTAGGAGCACAATAATGAACGAGGAGATAAGGAGCGATGTGCCTGATGTGCTCGGCTAATACATCACGGCTCAATAATAGCAGGGATTTTCTCATTTAGATCAGCATCGCAGGGAAACCCGAGCCCAAGCCGAGCAATAAAAACTCAAGAGAGCCATCTGCTGTTTGTATCTGTAATAAAATACCAGCCTGAATTCAACATCTCCAGTTCTAACCTTCTCCTACGGTGTGTATTTTTCATACTTAGTTTACAGTTCCTTCTCTCGGTACCTTCTTAATCTATCAGAGGCTACAAATTCCAGCCAAAAGCAGTCAGTGGTCTGAAAGATAAGACAGAACCTACACAAGCAGAGAAAAGAATTACATCTTTGATCATCCAGTCTGAATAAGCCGTCTGTGAACGCCCTCTGAACTGCAACGGCTCGACCATCCATCATTTTCAACAAGTGCTTGTTGTTTCATTTCTTTATACTAGCAGGTTCGTCTTGGTCAGTGTCGTATGTCCACTTACACGGCAGCTTTCTCATTAAAAAGCCAGAGATATGACTTTAATACATTTAATACAAGACCAGATGATATGCTATCAAGATATTTTTAAAAGAAGGAAAGAAAACCCTCACCAGGTCACCATGTCACACTTCAACAAGAAAACTAGTTAATAAAGATGCCCAGTTTAGAAAAGTCCCTATAAAATTCTTCTTACTACACCCATACACCCATACACCCATACACTCTCTCTCTTTCTATTCGTTTATCATCCGTTTTCCCAGTTCCTGGGGTAGGACGTTAATGTTTGGAGCAGAGTTTTC
>JAOTRQ010074434.1:0-12081 GCA_028565875.1 Hoplisoma paleatum
TCCTGCATTTTGTAAAGTTGCTTTGAGACAATATCTATTGGAAAAAGCGCTATATAAATAAAGTTGACTTGACTTGAGTTGACTTGAAAATATTGCTCTTAATCCATTCTTTACTTTATTATATGTTTATGTGGTGTCATATGTTGACATTTTTTTCTGGTCAAATATTTTATCCTGTTTTCATCAGCTTAAATAAAATGAATGTAAAATAATAAAATGTAGTTGCCCTTTAGTATATTAAACTATTATTTATCTTCAACCTAAACAATAAAGTCAAGCTTTTACCTTTAGGTTTCTTCAGGAACATTTTGTCAGAATAGCAGTGGTGAATCATTCCCATGTTCATTGATTGGTTTTTCTAACCAAGTTCAGCAAAAACAATATAAAAATAATAATAAAACAACCACAGAAGATTTTGAATGACTCCACAAACTGACATAAACATAAAATTGCTGCATGTAAATATTTAAAATAAAAGGCAGTGAATGTAAGGTCATTGAACCATACCATAAATGTAAATCCAAGTTTGACAGAACTCAAGTTTTCAATAAAATATTTCTATGACAACAACACAAGCTGTACATGCCTGAAATACACTATACAAAGATTTTACTTACTAGATAATGCAACACAATTTGCTGTATTATGATTTTTGGTTCATGTTTGTCTATTCTCGGATGAAAGGAAACACTGCCCACAACACTCTGAGTGGTTTGGCCAGACTTTATGGTTAATATTATTGTAAAGTATTAATATTTAGAAAAAACATATGGAAACTATACAATAATTCACCTATACACATTACGAACAGGGTATAAACAATATTGAAAACCTTGTACTCTTTTGTTGCTTTATGTTTCATGGCTTTCCTAACAATATTTTCAGTTAGTGTTGGTCCACATGTATGTACATCCATAATGTATAACATGTCCTCGTGTTTAAATAGTGAGCATAGGTAGGTGCATTTAAGGTAAGTATTTACATAGTGGGTGGAGGTGTTTGTGTATTTTTGGCTGTATTTTGGCTTTTCGATATTTCAATTCAATATTTTTAGTTAACAGTGAGGTTTAACTTTGGTCTAGCTTTTCTAATGCGCTTTGCACAATCTTTAGGTCTTCTCCCATTTGTCCCAGAACATTCTGGATATTGCTCAGATTGTCCAAAACTTTCATACTACAGGTATACGGGTCATATTTGATGGTGAATGGCTTCTGCATGGTGGATGAATATTGCCTGTAGAATAAACCATAACAGCAATCATTCATATTTTTCATATCATATCAAAATTTAGAAATACCCACACACAAAAATAGTAAAAAAGTATTTAAAAAATATTGGTTATATAGGACACTACATTAGTAAAACTTTAGTATGTTTCCGTTTGCAATGAAATGTGCATTATAAGACATTAATATCATATTGTATAACTTGAATAGAGAAGACATTATTTAGATAATAACATTATTGATCATATATGCTGTACACATCAACTTGTGCAGTAAAGCACAATAATTTTACAACATGTCTCAGCTTCTTTGGAAAATGGGGTCAAGTAAGGCAGAGGCACTACTAGGCTGCCACTATTAGTTATGAATCGATAATCACAAACCAGTTTTCATTTTAATACTTACATTTCCATGATTGTAATAACATTTTGCACAATATAACTGCACAAGTGCCACACAGCTTAAATAAATATATAAATGTTTCTCTTATAAATCACTAAGCATTTACCTCATCTTGTCTTTAGCATCTTCGAAGCTCTGGGACACAAAATACACAGGCTGGTAAGTCTGGTCCTGGTATGGCTGAATTGCTGTCTCTGCGGGATAAAATGGCTTGTATTCTGGTTCATTGGACAGTGCATACTGTAAAAGAAAAAAAATGTTGTTGCCATGTTTAATTTTGTAAATGTTTTTAAACTAATATCAGACTTGGCCATATGGCATATTTCTGACTGATTATTAAATCTGGAATTCAGATGAATAATTGTGAAGTACACTGAATTGCATTATTGATGTGATTGTGACAAGCATTATAAGTAATTAAATGGGGCAGCACCTGGATAAGCAACTTCATAAATCTGGGCTTGATCCGCTTAGTGGTTAAGGTATTGGATTAGAGACCAAAGTTTGCCCGTTTAAGCCCCACTACCAGCAAGTTGTCTTATTTATTTGTTCAATTTTTAACTTCTTAGGACCAGTTGACCAGCCATTTTTAAAAACATTTAATTATCATTTCATAGTTTCATAAGTTGTTATGCTTTATCAATTTTTAAACACAGTTTTTCTTTGCATTCTAAATTTATTTGTAGTCTATTCAGTCATTTTATGTTTAATTCTTTGCTTCTGTATTTCAAGTTTGAATTAGATTGTACTTATTTATTTTCGCACCTTTAGTTCTCCATAGGAAGAGAGGAGGCCTGCACCATATGCTTTAACTTCCCCATTTTCTTTACAGAGCCCAAACTCAACAGTGAACCAGTACAGCTGCAAAATAAAAATTAAACAAAGAATCAACAAAGGCCAAAAAGAGTTATTTATTAAATAATAGTTATTGCAGCTTCCATTATAACATTTTATAGATGAGAAAAATGACCACTAGAGGGCAGTAAGAAGTAAATACTTTACAATGAAGCCGTGATGGAGACTGTGCGTATTTTACAGGTGGTGCTTGTAAAGTTTCTTACTGTGGAAAGCTTCTCAATAATCTCATCAGATGCTCCCAGAGAGGCCAGACCAATCTCCTAAAAAAAAAAAAAAACTTAAATCAACGTGTCTGACCAATTATAAATATTACAACCAACATAAGTGATAATAACATTTCCTCAAAATAATTATAAAGAATTCGAGTTTAATTTTCAAATATGTAATTTGCAAGGTGGTAAAAATGCAAAACCAGATATTTACAGCCTTAGCTGATTTTGGCTAATTATTGAAGCTGTTACTATTGCAAGCATACCTGTGAGAATTCAGCAAAATCTTTATCCATAAGCATTGGGATATGTCCAAGCAATTCATGGCAACAGTCTCTAGTAAATAGAAATAGTCATATTTGTCATTTATTGTCATTTATTCAGTTTGACATATGGCATACATAGTATTTAGAAGTTAGAAAACGTACGGCTCTGGAGAGTGCATGGGGGATGAAGAATGGCGAATGTATTGGGTGCACTGGAACACTCTAAATGCCAAGCTTGCCAGAAAATCCCTTGCAGAGAGTAGTCCTACCACTGGACGCAGCTGAAATCCAGTTTTCTCTGTAAAGAAGCATGCCAAAACATTTGTACAAGTTGTACTCAATGGATAATTTCAGCACTGGTTTAAACAACCTATGGAACATCACTAAATAACTGAACTTGTCTTAATATTTTGTATATTTTTAACTAATGGTAATATTCAATTTTCAATATTACAAAGTTTTAACAATTTTAACAGGGAACAAATATGTTTATTTAATGCTTTATTTTTACTTTATGTTTAAAGAAATCAGTTTGCAGTTTTCTAATTATTTGATCATCTACGAGACTGTGTATTTATGGGACAGTACTTCATTCCCAGTTGAGTGGCATGTATAGCCTGTGGGAAGAAAACCCCGGATCGCCATACCCAACTTCCTGATTTAAGTTGACACTGCTAAAGTATATCTAAAATTCAATAATCATCTGGGACCCTATAAAAAAGTCTAAGTACTCAGGCTAAATATGATGAACGTACTCTAACTTTTACTAGTGACAGAAGGATTTTACCTTTTAGGAAAGGGGACACATCTTTGAGCTGAGGAATCATGTCCTCTCCATAGCCACATTCTTTCTCCAGCTGCCTTAGACACTCATTGAATTGTTTACAAGCATGAGTTGGGTAGATGGAGGTCAGAGTTCTGTACACCTCCTTCCTGTCTCAGCATTAATCATGAAAGGTAAAAGTGTACATAATGACTTACACACTGAACATGACTATTACATTTTAGTTTCTATTTATCTCTATTCGTTTATCATCCGTTTTCCCAGTTCCTGGGGTAGGATGTTAGTGTTTGGAGCAGAGTTTTCCGTCCGGATGCCCTTCCTGACGATAACCACCAGTAAGTGGATCTTGTGAGACTACTGGACAATTTCACATTTCCGATCAACCTAGTGCATGTTTTTGGACTGTGGGAGGAAACCGGAGTACCGGGAAGAAACCCACGCTGACACAAGGAGAACATGCAAACTCCGCACAGAAAGTCACCAGCCCGACCCGGGGATCGAAACCCCGGACTTCTTGCTGTGAGGCGACAGTGATAACCACTCAGCCACTGTGCTGCCCCTTTTACAATTTAGTTTACCATTCGAAAATATAAAATACTTTATTTGTTAAAACACAGTGAAGAAAACCTACCAAGTGGCAACCTCTTCCTGTGTATACTCAATATATGGCAATGGCTCACCCCTGCAAGATATTTAGTCAGTTAGTTCATCCATCCATCCATCCATTAAGCAGTGAATGAATAGCTTAAGTTCAATAAGGTCAACACACTCCCTAATACAAACTTAAACTTAGCTGGGTTTTTAAAAGGATTATTGCACAAATGCTAATAATTTTAACTTTTTTTGACAAAACACCTAAATCCCAGTACATTTAGTGAAAATATTTTATTAATATACAACTTACATGGGCATGTTTTCAGCAAGATTGATTTCATTCTGTCTGGTAGAAAGCTAATACAGATTCTTAGAGTAAAACATTACAGCAGCCAAACAAAGCAGTTCTAATGGTTTTATGGTGGTTTGCTGTGTCAGTACCTGTACTTATTGCCATTACTTATTAAATGAAAACTATAATCCAAGCCACAAAAGCTACATATGAATGACTAAAAAGAAACAGCAAAGTTAAACTTTTAAACGTGGCAGCTTTAAAAGAAAAAAAAAGCCTTCTTACTGCTTGTAGTCAAAAGCCAGTTGAGAGAAAAATGATCTTCGTTTTCTGTATTCTGAATCACTAAAGCCCTGGATTAAAGAGAAATGTGGATTACCACAAGTGATGTTAGGACAAGTGGTTACTATGTTTTAGTGACGGACCTAAAGGACGCGGATGAAATTATATGACATTTGTTATATATTACATGACAGTTTGCTGTTGCAACAAGTCAAATTTCCCCACTGTGGGACTAATACAGGATTATCTTATCTTATAATGAATAAGTTAATTCTTTATTAACCATAACATTATGTTCTGAGGTCATCCAAATTATATAGAAATTATATAGATCTTTAAGTAAGAACTAATAACATACATTTGACAACTACTCACATACACACTGTAATGTAAATGATAAAGGTATATTTTGGGAACTTGCATTGTGAAGACATATTTTCTCTCATGAAAGGGAAATATATGAGCTTTTGTCATAAGAAGGCAACTATATAAAAATGTCAAGGTTATCCTGTTGTGATGAGACCACAACACAATTTCTCCACTTGCGGGGCATGTATTAGAAAACTTTCTAATGGTTTCAAGCATGTGAAGACATAGAGAGGTAACTCTGTGTATTAAACTTAGAGGTAAATAATTTTCTGGGTCCATTCAGTGGGTCATGCTCTTTCCGTGACTGCATGATTTTCTTCATAGTGCTCTGGTGCTCCAGACATGAAGTCAGGTTAATTAGATATACTGAATTGACACATACCTAGACACAAGGTTGTATAGACCAAACACATGCATCTAGATTGAATTTACCCCTCTCCCAGCCCACCACTATCCAGTTAATCTAAAGTAGTAATTTTAGAACATTAGATTACTTACAGGGTGATCTTGATCTAGGTCAGGGTCATACTTTGTTATCACATGATTGCATTTGTCCAGATCAGTTATCTTTCGAGGGAACCACAGAACTGTAACGAAACAAATCAACCAGAAAACTGTTTTATCCACAATCTTGTTTACACATCATTAATGCATAGTTCTTCCAGAAAAAATACATTTATTGGACATAATGTATTGTGCTGTGTTCAAATGTAGTGCTGAGACTAAAAGCAATGTCTCCTCTACAACTAGTGGCACACCTGGCAGAAACAACTGCAATTAAATGTTTATGATTACCAATCTTTTGCATTATCTTTTTGAATAATGTGTAGGATTCATATTATTAATTCATATTATTTTCCTTAGATAATTGTTTAGCTGTTTTTGGTTTTTAACTAATGTACAAACATTCTTCAAAGATTTTTTCAATCAGAATTCAAATTTGTCAAAAGTCCTACCGTACAGTATTTTTTTAGCACCATCTTTTACACTTTGGTTACATTAATTGCCGGAAACAATTAATAGTTACACAATTATCATCATAACACAGGTCTAAATTAAACACAGATAATTTAGTATTTCCAATCAACCTGGCTGCATATTTTTGCACTGTGAGAGGAAAGCAGACACTTACAGACATGGGGAGAACAAGCTCCACACAGAAAGGATTTGGACCAGCCCACACGTGGGCCTAAATCAGTACTTTCTTGCATTGAGACAACAGTTACCTACTTAGCCAATGTGCAACCCTAATACAGTATTAACACCATGCCTCAGTGTTAGTATTAAGTTGCTATGGTGGGATGCTGTGGTATCTTTATGGAACATGTAACAATGATTTCCAAGAAATATCACCTTTGGGCTCCTCTGACTAATAGTAAATAATACTAGATTTGTATGTGCATTATAAAATTATTAATTAATTTAAATAAATATGTAATTGAGCAGCAGCCCTGCATAAACCACCTCAACAATTTTACAAAGTTAACACACGTTACAATTTAAAGACCCGTCACAAAATATTACAGTACATAAATGACTGAACAGTAAAATATTGTAAAAATACGCTAGAGGGCAGCATTTACAAAAATATCATACTAAAACAAACTATTTTTGTTTGCACATACTATATTGAGTTCTGAATTACCAAGTTACGGTTGTTTGAATAACAGAAAATGTAAGTAGCATTGATAACTACATATCACTTGATAAGAATTATTACGTTATGCATCAGGACAATTGTCAAAACTAACCAAACGTAAAGCTGCTATTTTGAATGATGTAAACGGGATGGATTTTTTAAACAGCCTGGTTTCCATACGAACTGATCTCGTCGTACTTTCTTTTGTAAAGTAGGTGTTTGTGTCGTCGTATACAACGCAAACAGGTTGAATTAGGGCCAGTACTCACCCCGCTCGTCTCGTGTTATACGCACATCGTCTGTAACTCGTCTGAGTGCGTTGATAAAGGTCTCTGTATCAGAAGAGTGCAGCTCACACTGCACACAGACCTCCAGCTCATCTGGACTTCTCTTATAACCACCACCTGTCCGACTCTCCAGGTGTATCAGTCTCACCCCAAAGCTCTTATATAACACAACAATTCAGATTTTCATTATTCTGCAAAAGCACTCACTGGCAGACACAAAATATTCAAAATGTTTTGCCATCAACTGTTGAATACAATGCAGAATGTTTAACAGGCCTAGAACTTTTATAAGTAAAACTATTGTACAAAATACATCTCATGATATGAAGTAAATAAACTGTAGTTACATTTTTGAATTCCTATATAATGTTCAACGAACACTGTGCTTTTGGATGTTATACATCCCCCCCCAAGCGGATCCTGGTGCACATCATCGACTTGGCACATATTTTATGACCGGGCTAGTAACAACGCCACCGTGCCACCTTTACTGCCTTTTTCATTTTTCCCCTTTTAATATATAAATTGACAATTTACATATAGTCAATCTAATAAAAAAAAATTTACATTTAAATTTTTACGTAAAACATTTATACGTTTAATAAACGTAAACACGAAACGAGTGATTATGCACAACAACCTATCGTATGGTCACTGCAGGCACTCAAGATAGAATTGTATTGAATGTCTGAGCAGCTCTTATCTTTGGAAAGCCTCCCTATATTTAACAACCACACAGATAAACACATAATGTTCCTAATAAATCAATAACCTGGCACACATATTACGAACTAATATTTATTTTGCTGCAACCTCACAATACAATATAGTCCATATATGGGCACAATTATGCTATCCAATATCCATATTTATTTGTATGCGATTCTGCTGTATTAATCTTATTGAAACATTTGGTTCAAGAGGATTTTTGGCTTTCTTGAGGGTGAAAAGCTGTAAATATTCTTATTATATACATACAAATGCACGAGCATAATGTTATAATTAAAATGCGTATCGACTCATTGTAGTACAAAATCACTGGGATGTGTAGTTCATTTAACATTTCTAGAACTTTAATTATACTATATTACATTTAATAATACTTTTGCAAATAACATGCATAAGTAAAACCTGAAACTATGCAAATTTTTTAGCTTATTATTCTCTTAGTTTTAGTAGTTAAAGTATATTGCTTGTACTATAACACTTTATGAATGTATTATGTTTTTTTTTTACTTCTTCTGGCAAGCGTGTTCTGTGAAAATATTTGACATTATTTATTGTATTAAAAATATATTGACTTACTTGGAAAACTTTGGCAGCTTTGAAGAACCCTGAATTCTTTCCAGACTTTAATACAAGCACGAGATGTAAAACGCTTCTGCCAGTTTTCTCTTCGAAAACCAGGCTCAGATCTTCACTGTGTGATGGACCTGGAGATGAAACCAGAATCTCCCTATCACCTGTCTTGTCTCGGTCTCTGTCCTTCTCTCTATCTCTACGGGCATCCTCAATCAGGCTCTGCTTCCTCCCGGTGAATGGGGGACTCTGCACTACGCTTTCTGTCTTCATCACACCTCTTTTTAAAATTCAGTTAGTTATTTAATAATTAGTTTTTTTTATTCAATTTCAGGTTTTGTACCTAAATTTACTTACACTGGTGGAGGATGTGGGATTAACTGTTAGCGTTTCTGTCCTCTCACAAATTAGGTAGCTTATATACGAGCATTCAGCTGCTTTATGTAAATGTTATGCTCAAACAGGGCTGGATTAAAGCATTACAGCGTCACGCTTCTGTAGATCCTTTTGAAGAGACCAAATGAACGAAGTGCTTGTTAAACCACCCACAGTTTAGAATTATCAGTAAACAGCACTATTGGGAAATCGCAACATGTAATAGGAGATGAAATCAAATATACTCTCCATGGTGCTGAAAACAGCACTGCCAGTTTTAGGCAAAGCAAGGATTTCTCAAAGACATTTCTTAAACGTTCTTATACGTGATTTAATATAACTTAAACATAAAAAATAGTATAACAATAACCAAAATTGTCGGCATTAAATAATAATAGGTCTATACCTAAAATATACCTGTTACTAGTGTACGTTTGCGAAACATTTATTTCGGATCTGTTCAAATTAAACTTAAACATTCCTTATAAAATTATATTTACTAAAATAAATAATATTAACTTGAAACAGGGACACCATAGTGATAGACTCATAGACAAAATAAAAAATGTTGTCCATGAGCCCAATTAGTTCTAGTTAAAATTACAAACATTAATTAAAAAACAAATTCTCATAATCATACTCAATTTAATATTTAACAACTTGTTGTATTCGCAAGTACAGAACTTTAAGTGGTTTACATAATAATAATCAAGATGGCAAAATTAAAAGTAATTATATAAAATAAAACGCATTGAAAATATGATAGATATTTTATTTATTACACAAGTCATGCAAGCAACATATTCTATCATAATGCATTATGTCAAATCAATCAAATCCTCTTTTACAGGAAAATATGTACTGCTTTTACACTAAATGCTAAAATTTAGTAATCATATTAGGACAAATTAATATAAAAAATTATTACAGAACTAGATTGACAATTAAACGTAACAGCTAATTAAATTCTTATTAAGTTAAATAACAGGGCAACTACCAAAGATCTCATCAGTGCGGGTAATACTTGATTGTACATTTAGTTCTTTTTAAAACCAAAGACAATAAACTGTTGTGCCCATTTTAACACATTGGATAAAGCAAAACTAGCAGTTAAGATAACATGCAAATGGAGTACTTGGATTATTCATCACTCAAATTTTTGAGAAGCTTCTAAATACAAAAAAACAATAAAATGAATTAAAATAATTTCTCTATTTAGCTTATAAACATTTATTTCATACCCATTTTCAACAGAATTTGAAATACATATGATGACCCCCATTCCAATTGCATACCATTATTTTAAAAGATGTTTACATTTATAGATGGTATAATGTCACCTCTGAATATAAAGAGGTAAACTATATTTGTTAAAAAAAATCCATAAACACCATAAAATTATAACCTGCAAAATTTCTGATTCAAACTAATGAAAGAAAATTATCAAAAATGTTCCTCCAATTTTTGGAATTGCATTCATGAGTTGAAAATGTGTCTGTTATTACAATGTTTTATTCCAGTTTCTCCAAAGCAGTGCACAGAATTCCAATTTCACCTGAAACAAAAAATGAAAAGAAATGAACTTGTTTAATGCATTCTTAGAAATTATACATTTCAAAATTTCAAGAAAATGTATTAAAGATTATAACATTTGATAACTAATTAATTTATAACTAACAAAATTTGTGACTAACGAAATAAACTTTATAACTAAACAATTTTGCAAACCAACCTGTTGCAACAGTGGCATCCTGTAACTAAACAACCAAATTTAGTGAGCTACGGGGCAATTTCTTTTACAAATTGATACAGACAAACCACATTTTTTAATTTCTAGTAAAGCTGGGACACAGAAACTGTTATTCCAATTAAATTATTTTACACCATTACACACATATCATGCCAACCACAACATCTGTTGAACTGTCTATATATAAATATCACAAAGCACTGTTGGCATTAACTGTTCTAATTTTTGTAAGCCAATTTTTCTCAGTGATGCCAATGTTTTGCTCAGAGAATGCTTGGAAACTTTATTTAAGTTTTAGCTTATTGATTCCAAAGGAACGGTGATATCATAATAGGTAGAGATTAAGGCTATCACTTAAATGGCCAGAGATTTAAATCCCAGATATACGGTGCAGCCCCTGTGTTAGATCCTTAACTGTCCTAATGTCAATGACACCATGAAATAGATGACCCTACACACTAACCACAAAAAACTAAACAAAAACTTACTACTGATGCTATTGGCTAGGTTGTGCAGTTGCTTTGGATTGTCCAGAACCTCAATGCTTTGAGTGTAGGCATTGTAACGCACAGAGAAAGCTCTTGGAATTGTTGCAGCATATTTCCTACAAGGTAAAAGAATATGTACATATTAAAGAAGGCAATAAAAATACAAGCACAGTACTGTAGACAATCTACAAAAAAATAATTGTTACCTTACCTGACTTTGTTTTTGGCATCCTCAAAGCTCTCAGCTACAAAGTAAAGTGGCTGAAATTCGGTGATGGGGTATTTCTGTAGGCAGGTCTTCTCTGGATCAAAGTCCAAGATATTTGGTTTGTCAGTCAAACAATACTACAGCGAAGAAAATGAATATAGTATATGGTGGTCATGGTGTGAAAGCAGTAAAAAGTGTAAAGTAAAGACACCTTCTGCTTGCTTAAGTTAGTCATAGTCTAGTTCTTGTCCTTATCTCGCTAACCACCGTTAACCAACAATGTTATTTCAGTTTATGTTATACCATAGTTTGTTGCATAGCCCTGGTCTTTGTTTTCCATCATGTCTGTTTAAAACTTCTTATCAAACATTGCTCAGTAAAACACAACGTAAGAGTCTTCAGCCTTGCTTGACTTCCTCCAGTCGAGACTCAAGGAAGATGCACATCAAGACTCTTCTCTGTACTCATACCCAAATGGTGGAATCAGGCTTCCGTTGTGTATCAGAACTTATGCATCTTTAAACTTTCTGTCTGTCTAAAGACAGACTAAAACTGTTTTTCCCAACAGATTTTCTATTTAAACTCTTGCCTTCAACTAAAGCATGATATAGTTTATTAGTATGGAAGCACATCTTTAACTTGCTCTGGATAATAGCAAAATGCTGAAAATGTAACTTAATAGTTACATACTAGGGACCTTGTTTTTTAATTGTCCAGTTTATTTATCTGTTCAGATGGTCTTTCTGTATGTAT
>JAOTRQ010074463.1:0-12080 GCA_028565875.1 Hoplisoma paleatum
GAGAGAGAGAGAGAGAGAGAGAGAGAGAGAGAGAGAGAGAGAGAGAGAGAGAGATCCGATTTAGGAGGCCAATCACTAGTAATGCTAGGTTGCAACAGGAATGGTGCCTGGCATAAATGTGCCAAGTCAAAGATCTGGACTACAGGAGCAGCCGAGAGACGACAAGATTTTATTGTGATATTGGACAGTTAACACCGACTGTATCTTTAAAACAGTATTGTCTGCATCAACTTATCAATGTTTGCCCATCAATAGTTCACTAATTACATTTTTGCAAGTCCTATTGCTGTCATTCTACAATTAAGTGGACAATGCAAGTATTTAGCAGATCTTTAACCCAGAAGGAACACCTAAGCAAGCCAGGGCAGAACATACAGTTCTCCGTGCTAATTAGAAACCGGTTCTTGTACAACAAAATCTCCTCACACCAAAGCACATCACAAACTCTGAGATGTAAACCAAGCAAGTTCACTCTCTCTCTCTCTGTTAGAATTGTTTGTGTGGTATGAGGGCTGTTCTGTCGCTCTGTCAGTAGACTGAATACATTTTAGCCTAACTGTTTCCAGATGTGGAGTAGCAGGGCTCTCTGGTTTCTTTGTGCTAAACTTTTTTTGCTTTCTAATCGAAGGGGAAGACCTCCCAGAACTCCCACCCGCCCCTTGCAGCCAAAATGAGTCTGACAGACTTGATAAGACCTTAAAAACAGAGTGAGAAAGAAAAGAGGTCTAGAAAAAGTCTAGAAGGGAGGACAGTGGTAAATTTATAGTGGAATAAATGAGTTTTCTTCCATTAACATGAGCTAATTTACTTATTGTCTTTAATACCTGCTGTATTCTGTTCTTTTCGGTTTCAGTGGAACAGTGGGCAGGAATACGCCAAACAGAAGCCCTTCTTCCAAATACATGTCATTGTGAATTTTCACCTAATTTCATCTTATCTGAAACAAAGTATTCACCATTTCACTGCTTTTTGTTTTTTCACAATAGCTCTGTGACAAATGTAGGATCAAGAACCCATAACACATTACTACTGTAACTTTCTTAGGTGTTCAGGTGGCATCATGTTAAATTATGCTAGCTCACTACCTCAAGGGATACCTGGGATCAAGATTTCACCTCATATGTATACATATTTTGCATGATTTTCAGATATGACGTTTAGGAAATAAGCAAATCACTGCTGCATATTATAAACACTTCTTACACAGTTCTAGTCTTTGCTTTGAAAAAATTCCTCTTCCTTAGCCTGTCTCATCCAGAGCGTGAAACCACTGAAAGTGCACTTTTACAAGAATAGTTTGGCAAGAGCTGAAACACACTTGGACTCTGCCCTCTCATGCTCTTTGCTTTCGTTCCTTTTTTGGTTGTGTTTGGAGCACAACTGCACACATCACTTTAATTACAACACACAGACACACAGAGAAAACCACATGCTTACTTTCTTTCTTCATCATAATTGATGTGTAGACAGACGCTAAAAGTTACATTATCTGATATAAAGAGTTAAACAGGGTTAAAGTAAAGTGCATTTTCTGTCTCCATTGCCGCCATTCCTTTCCCTGCTTCCTTTCCTTACCTCCTGTTGAGGTTTTGAAGTGCTTTTGAATGTCTGAAATTACAAGACGTTACTAAAAATATCCTCTTCTGTGTTCCTGCTCTATTAATAAAAATCCTCATAGTTTCCAGCATTCCAGAGGGATCTGAATATCACATTAACCAAGGAACACTATAAATATACTACTCGGGACCATATAGTAAAACAATGTATTCATTCATGATTTTAAATAGCTTTTACTTTTTAATTAGTCATTTTATTTATTTTTGTACCTGATAGCATTTTGTATTCATGTCATGCAGTTTTATAGAGTACCAGGAGAAACCTGATCAGGTGTCACTGTGTCCAGCATCAACATGAAATAATGATACCCAAGACAGTGGATCAACGTAGCATAGCCTCATGTGCATGCATGTTATTTTTTAGGTTAAAAAACTGACTGACGCCAACACTCTTCTTTAACAAAACCGAATACGCATTTGAAGTTTTAATAACAAAGGTATTATATGACCATTGGTGTTGCAAAATGTACATGATGTGTTCTTGTATTTGTATTTTATGTAGAAAACAAATATAACAAATGATTTAAGAATATTATCACATTATCCGATTAGCCACTGACAAAACTGAATACTTTGGCACAAAACCCAAGTATTGGAATTTGGCACATAAACTTTTTTTGCAGAGTAAGCACACCTTTAAAGGAAATGACATTTTGTGATGGCAGCGGTGTTATTTAGCTTGATGATGTTTCCTGCCGCAGTGTGAAATAGTTCCAGGAGCATAGTAAAGCGGTGCTAATCTTGCATCAAATACACAGTGATAGAGGATCTACTGAAAAAGGATTTTCTTTTCAGGTGCTTGGTGTGCACGTGTTGATCAGAAATGCGGGCTAAAAAGCATGCACTGGCTGTGTGGGTCCCCTTACTGACAGAGCAGGAAATACTTGATGGTAGACGGGAAATTGTTAAGTGTAAACAGCTGATGATTACAGGGGTTCCTTTTCAGACAGAAACGGGAAGGTATGTCTATACACATGTATGCACATGTGTTTCTGCTGGTAATAATTATTGTGCGATGAAGCAGGTGCAAAACTAACGCACTGGTATTATGGATAATCACAATGCTATTAAACATGAAAGATTCATTTACTTAGTTACTTGACTTATTCATTTAACCAAAACCAAATCAGAAAATAAATGACCAATCACAATCAGGTCCAAAAAACCTCTGCTGGTTGAATAGCCAAGCAAATTGCTTAAATATAAGCTTAACATGTAACCTTAAATGTAACCTCATTAACACCTTGACAGGTCAAAGTAGCCAAAGAAGTCAAAGTAATACAAAGAAAACCATTAAATTATGAACAAACTGTGACCAAGTTTCGTATATATAAAAAGAAGGTCTTTAGGTCTTCTAAAGTCTTTAGAACATTGACCACCAAGACAACATTTCAAGTCATCCTGACTAACTGTTTATAAGTTAATAATATTTTGTTAATATTTAATGTATTTAAAATTGTATGAGTGGATTTACTTGCAAGTTCTCCCAAAAGAGAAGTCCTAGAAGCTTTATGAATCAGACAGGTCTAAGGTTTAAATCGCATTGGAATTGGCAAAGCAAAAAAAAACATATTTTGTCAAATTTCCATTTGATTGAATGTTTTAAACCTCCAACCTCCATCCAAAAATTGTGAGGCAAAAATATAATTAATACATATATTGCGGTACATCAATTTCTACATTATCTTAAAATAAAAAAAGATACCTTTGGCCAATGTCAGATTCCCTTTAAGTTAATTGTTTCCAATGTATACTGTATCAAATCGTAAATGTCTTTGGCAGCATAGGTGTGATAAAAGTTGAAAATGTAAATGTAACTAGCCATTCCACTGGGCATGCTCTTCCTTTGATGTTTGACCACTGTGACAAATGAAGTGTAATACAATGTCATGAGTAGACATTTTAAGCCATCCAGAACATCTGGTATGCTTCATTCAGCAAAATATAGAAATTACTATTTTGACATCCCTTTATACAGAAAACCATCATAAGATTAACATAATCCTCTCCATGCCTCTGCCGCAGTCTGAGGACCTCCTGTTATTCAGAGTTCATTACAAAGTGGTTTTTAATATTTCATCAGAATAAGAAGAATCCGGTGGCTGAAGTTTTCATGTTTTAACATAAAACAATTTCAAACAATTACAACTTTGAAAAGAACATCCTGTAAACAAGAACAACCCATACACTATTAGTCACAACATAAACGCAGAAAGCAATGTGTTTTACAGATGTAAAGGGAAAAAACATACACCCACTTTTACTATGATATATCTGAAGCAGACAGGTACTGATCAGGGGCAGCCATGGCTATAGAACGTGGCTGCCCCTGACTATAACCATGGCTATATGGTTATAGAACAGGACTTGTGATGGGAAAATGCTACTCAAAGCATCTTCTACAGACAGTGATGATCACATAAAATGAATATTTTTGTTGTAGGTATGACATCAATAAATGATAACAAAAAATAAGGTGGCTGCTTGCTGTTTTGAAATATATAAAATTAACACAGCTGTCAAACTATAAACATAGACTTCTGGACTGGGTTTAGCCTGTGCCTGATAAACCAGGCATACACCTCTAAAGCCAACATTCTTTAATTGCAATAAAAGGGATGTTTCAAAATACTTCGGCAACCCTGTAGAGTCACTTTGACCTTTTGCTTCATACCAATCACATCACCGCACAAGCCTGTATAGACTACAAAAGTAAAAGTCAAAAGGAGACTTTAAATATTTCCGAATGAAACAGCAGGGCAGTCTGTCGGAACAATAACAGCTGTCACATCGTTTCTCATAAGCACAACCAGTGTCCATATTTTAAGCTTGTGAATAAAAGCATGACCTAAACACATACAACAATTATGCAGACACTGGCTGTGAGTTGTGAGAGTGCCTGACCCAAATCCATTTCCAAATGCTTGCTCACTGGCTAGTTTCATTCCATCAAAAAGACATGGGAAACAAATATTGATTCTGCCTTTGCTTCATCATCCCTTTCCTACTTCTCTCCCTTTCCTTCTCAAATTTCACGAAGATCATGCAAGTTTGAATGAACTGAATGGCCTCTGCAATCATCTCTGTAAGTGGAGAGTGGTTTCAGCACTCCACCCTTAAACCCAAGCACTATTTTCTGCTAACTCAGTCATTCATGAATTTGTCCAGGCTCTCGTACTACATAGATCTGTCAGTTTGTTGCAACTAAGAGGAACTTTTTTTGTCGTCTTATCCTAATTTGCTCATTCGCTCTGTCCTTCGAAACCATCCCCCAGTGCTCCTGCTCTCTCGGCCTTTCGTTGTAATTGCTCACACGCCACATAAACTAGATCCAGACTTGTTTTCTTTTCACTCTCCTTTTAAAGGGTGCACCAAGCAAACCTCCCAGTGACTACAATATCTTTTTCCCTCTGCTTGTAATCCTATTTCATGGCGATATCTTCCAGAAGGGAATGTTTTCAGCTCACATTCCTATGATCCACACGTTCACTGTCTACACGAAAACAACACACGGCTGAATGTGGCTTCAATCTTGTATACACTGTAATAGCCACTCAAAATTACTCTTGAATAATAAACGTTCATGAATCACACATAATGAATTATACACATTATACACATTCACATAGCATGCAAAAAGATAAATTGTAAAATGTTATAAAATAAAATGATAGTGCTCAATCAATCATACTCTAAAGATGCAGCGAGTGAAGTTTACTACAGAAAAGTTGACATGCAGTTTAAATCCAATAAAAGAAAAGCAGTACAGCCAAAACCACAGACAGTAAATCGGTTAATACAACTAAAAGCTCCAACCAACTTATCTTTACTGTGCCAAGAGCAGTCAAAACAACACTCTGGAATGCCATATTCGGAACTGACTAACATCCTACAGAGTCCTCTACCTTTTATTCAAGGTAAACTTTTTCTACATTAATTTTTTGACAAAAATGTTTGAATATTTACCTGACAATAATTTTTGGCCAGTTAAATGTTAACCAGCTACACAGCTTCTTCTTAAGCTTTTTTATTTTATCTTTATACATATGTCATACCACAGCCTATTCCGTTAACTGTTACAAACATTGCACCAAATTAATGGTAATTCCCCTTCTCTGGTTTTAAACTTGCAGCTCTAAACCTCTTACAGAACATATTACATAAAAACGATTAACTTTATATATTGATGAATATAGCCATTACTAAATCTACAGTTATGAATAGACAGTTATGTGTTAGAACACTTCATGTGGTATTTAGCATCATGCTTCTCACATCTAAAAAGGCAAAAGGAAAATACAAAAGTAATATTGTGGTAGACTATTTGGTGGCATCACTGCCTCTAAGCTCTGATTGGACACCTACATCAACTGATAACAGGTATTTTGTTCCTTATAAAGCAGGCTGTATGTTTACAGTATTTAAACACTAATAATATTGCCTCACCTAATACTCAAAATAAAACCATGTACTATGTTGTCACCATTTTAACATCATTGCAGTTCACATAGGCAGTTGTACCCTAGTGGTTGAAGTATTGTACTAGTATTAAAAGTACCTGGTTTAAATCTCATTAGATATAATTTGTTTTATTTAGAATGCTTTTCAGCAGTGTATTTTTTACACACAGCAGAATTATTATACTGCATTTAACTCATTCCGTGCTGCGAAACACACATTTACACATGCTAGTAAACACACACTAGAGGGCAGCAGTGAGCACACATGCCAAAAACTAATATAATTAAAATATAAAATAAAATATAAATTGCTCTGCTCCAGTACAACTTCAGTTGGGGTCCAATTTAGTGTACAGACAAATCGATCAGCCAGATCAGAAACAAATCACTGTTATAATGTAACATAGGTGTTGCTTCCAAAAGTTTCAATCAGGGTACAGATAAGTGTAATAAAGTGCTAATTTGAGTGCACAATCCATATAGCAATACATTTGTTTAATTTGACAAAAAAAAATCAGTGGTCTTGACCAATAACAGTCCAGGAGGGACAATATTGTTTGAACGTTATGTTTGGAAAATTGCTAGAAAAACAGTTTAACTCATCAATCATTAACTTGCATAATTAGGGTCATTCACCGTGAAATTCTAACTAATATGAGAACAAATAATCCAACAACATCAATAAAAAGTAAAAGTGTTGAGTGTTTAAATGAGGTCTACTGGATAAGAATTAAAGCAGTGTGGTACCATAGCAAAGTTACATAAAACTGAAAGAAATTCATAAACCACAGTTGCTATAAATCAAACATCTGAACTTAGTAGTGAGCCTTTGGAAGCATCATTTCTACACACACCATATAAATCTAAAATATACTGTTTCTCTCAACTTAGACATCCTATTTATTTCTAGCTTGATGGCATTCCAATAAAATGTAGAGTCATGATAATTATTTAAGATACTGTGTTTCGTTTTAGAAATTGACCATACGTGTTAATGCTTTATAAGGATATTAACGTTTCATTGGATAACAAAGATCTGTAAATGTCTCTTAAACCTCAGGTCACTATCACGTTAGTACATAATTTAATAAATATCACAACCAATATGAAATAACAAGCATTATGCTACCAAAACTTTCTCTGCGTTCGCAATTTATTCGGGTAATTTTACTTAAAATGTAATAATATCGATTTTATGAATCGTCGTTTACTTTAAACAGCAGTTCGGTGATTCGATAAAGCGCCATGTAACCGTTAATACAAGAAAATTCAGACTTTACAAATTATTTTCCAACGATATTTTATCTGACCGTTTCTGAGGTAACTGACTTTAAAAGCCACGAATGCTTGAAGAAAAAGTTAGTACCTGGGCTTGCTGTTTATTCTCTTCAGTTCCTCAGCAGTGTGTATGCACCAGTGAGTGTTGATGGATTAGTGTTGATATGTATGCGCGAGCATGCGCGTGTGTATGTAGCGGCTCCGCAGGCAGGAGCTGCTTTATATGAGCGCGCGCTGAATGAAGCCGGCTGGGTCTCGCGCATCCTCTGTCCGCAATGAGCCCGAGTGACTCACTGCATACTCAATATAGCAGCTTCATAATAAAAGCCCCACTAGTGCTCCAATATCGATATCAAAACATATCACAAAAGAAAAACAATAGTTGTTGTTGTTTATTCATTTATTAACGTCGTGTTTTTACACTTCTAGGTAACAGCCATGACAGGAAACGTTTTTTCAACGTATTATCATTCGTTACACAAGTCAGATCAAACACAGGTTTGGACAATTTTGTATCTTCAAATCAAATTCAAATTTTATTTGTCATTACACATATACAGATGTACAGTACAACGAAATGTTTCTCTTCGCATATCCCAACTTGTCTGGAAGTTGGGGTCAGAGCGCAGGGAAACGCAGCCAACGTACGGAGCCCCTGGAGCAGACAGGGTTAAGGGTCTGCTAGCTCTACCAACTAGGCTACACTCGCCCTGTCGGCTACACCATGTTAGTGGTCATAATGTTATGCTTAGCCGGTATTTAATGACTTGTGTGATTCGCTTACAATCTGTTTCAAGTGCGCTGACAAGTCAGCATTATTAATCAAAAAGGTTTATTCACAATGTGCACTGGGGTCGATGAAATGAAGAATTGAAAGCACTTGGTATTCATGCAGGCAGTCTGGATCTTCCAAGAAAAACGACTATTAGCTAGAAGTAGCTTGAGATGGTCGTCATTTCAGACAGGGTGTGTTCTCTCTGGTAAAACTTATCTTGTAAAGAAACCTCTTGACCTTCCAATAGTAAATAATGAGTTGTACTAATAATGGTCACAACAGTCTGTAATTTTCTACTCGAACTCGATTCCTGATCGTAATATTTTTTCCACTTCTCTCTGCGTGATGGTTTTTACAACATTCAGACAACTAATTTCAATATGGTACGTGCAATAGGATCATTTTATATAATTCTGACATCATACGTTTCAATCTAAGCTGTTGCCTAGTGGTTACGGAAGCGGACTAAGAGGATTTCAAGAGACATTGTCTGGTTGCTCTGTAAGGGGCTTAATGATGAAAATGTTACTATCTAATTAATATCAGCAGCAAACAATACTGGCTTTAAGTCTGCTGGGTTTCTCCTCGTGAGGCTATAATACAACGTGCAAAGCTGTCATCAAAGCGCCAAAAGAAAAGAGATTTGAAGAATCTAAAATAGAAATCATAATCCGGTTTGGGCTAGATTACTAAATAATTTTATATGTGAAGCTTTAAGAAAAGAAAAGAAAAACTTTAGACTTTTACTGTATATGGTTTGTCGAGGCACTTTTCAGCTCTTGGCCTAAAAATAAAAGCCCTGACCTCAAGTCTAATAAGCATCCTGGGAGAACCTGTATTGTGGACATCGAGTCAAGCCGAGTGTACATCGAGTGTAACGGTTAAGTACATCAAGCTCATGTTCAGATGTCTACAAACTTTTTCAAACATGCACATTTTTGCAGAAAGAAAATCTCGCGTGTCTAATTAGCATGATTGTGATTCGTATCCTACCGAGTATAATTATGCCACGATACCACTTTTTAAAAAGAAAGAGGGAAAAAAAGGAAAGGATGGTAATGACCCTGCTTTACCCTGTTCTCCTGTATTTCCTTCTGACCATCCCAAGCCCAGCTGCGCTTGGTGAAGTAGTTGACGGTGGCGAACTCGATGAGGGCGGAGAAGACGAAGGCGTAACAGACAGCCATGAACCAGTCCATGGCCGTGGCGTAGGCCACCTTCGGGAGAGAATTTCTGGCGCTGATGCTTAGCGTGGTCATGGTCAGGACGGTAGTGACACCTGAAAACAACAACAACAAAAAACGGTTGCTGGCATGAATAAAGGTTCAGTGTGTACTAATAAACATAATTAGATTACATTAATTACTGTAAACGACATATTAAGGGCATGCAGGGTAATGTGGTTCAAGAGCAAATTTATTTAGCATAATTGCCCATCTAACAACCTCCCGTGTACTTCTTATTAAGCTGTTTAATGGATTTAGCTGGGTAAGCGTACTGCCTATCACCCCAAACGGCCTCTCGAAGATCACTGTGTATTCCAGTCTGGAATTACATGGATTGATGCCCACTGACCCACGCTGGTACCCACGCGCTCCCCAATTAGCTGATCTGGACTCGTTTCAGATGGTTCGGAAGTACGGCAGGAACCTCAGGACTGTCCGTCACACCGAGATTTCTATTCAGTATTGACCACTCGCCACAGGAAAATAGCGCTCGATAACCTGCACACTGATAAAGTGCCACAGCTGGTTTATTATCCCAACATCTGTCCGGACACGTGTGATGAACAGACAGTAGAGAATCAAAAAGTACGGAGTCGTTGAAGATGTGTAAGCAGCGCTGGATGATTTTAAACTGGTAAGGCATGATGGGGTTTGGGGAAGGGGGCCCAGGGGGTGGTGATGGAAGGAATTCACAGCCGATTCAATCATTTACGAAGCGGCGTTCCGGATGAACTGGTTCGCCATAAATGAACTTCCAGGGCATTACCATAGATCCTTGTAAGTGGATGGGAGCTTTATAAAGAGAGATTTTCTGTGTCCGACGGCTGTAAGAAGATTTATGAGATCATAAAGCTTGTGGATTTTGACGAGGAAGGGTTCCGCCAGGCACCTCTCTTTGGTAAGGAAAAGAAATCCGTTACACTTTAAAACTCCGGGGATGTTAATAAGAAGCTCTGACATCCACTGTGATGAACGACGATCCATATTTGAATGACAATATCAGAAGAAGGAAGCGGAAATAAATCCATCGCAGTGAGGAAACCCGAATTTGTCATAGGTCAGCGCGATGTGACCCAGATCTTTCCATGCTGAGGATATCTGGAGCACAATGAGAGACCAGGTTGGGTTTAATGCCCATTAAAGCAGATGGAAGAAATCATTCCGCTTGGTCTGCTACCACCTGCCAGCCTGGCAGAATTCTAAATCATACATAGTGGAATGTGTATCCAGGCTTTCTATTCAGGTTCACTATACAGATTCTATTTTAAACTTCATTTATTAAGAATTGTTTGGGTTGTTTGAGCTTGACACATCATTGTTTATTTGGTGATGCAACT
Organism: Hoplisoma paleatum; assembly: GCA_028565875.1. Lineage (NCBI taxonomy): Eukaryota > Metazoa > Chordata > Actinopteri > Siluriformes > Callichthyidae > Hoplisoma > Hoplisoma paleatum. The sequence goes on from JAOTRQ010074463.1 coordinate 10,693, forward strand.
TTGCCACCTTATTCCAGCGTGAAACGTTTATTTGTATTTGGGGGGGGGGGGCAATATCTGGGTCTTTTTACATATTTCGATCTTTTCCATCCATGTTTTTAATGGACAGAAAGCCATCCAATAAGAGAGCGAACAGCGTGAAGCCACTGTACTTTCGGTCCCAAACCTAGATAAATAGGATGCTAGTGTCAGGAAGAGCATCCGGTGTAAAAAAACATGCCATTTCAATAATGTGATGTTTGATATCATGCTTTAGTGTCTCTTTTAATGGGAGCAGCCGACAGGTTCCTCATTAATAGTGGTGGTAGAAGATTGTAACTAACTACTGTTTAGATTACTCATTTAAAATGTGGAATTATATTATCATTACATAATTATATTTACATTATAAGGCAGCTATTCTGCTCTGTGATGGCAGCGTTAGAAAGCGACCGAGTGTAAATCGTTAACCGAAAGATGTTTGGCAGCTTAATGGCAAAAGAAAGAAAGAAATCTTGTAGGAAAAGAAATCAGTCCATGATTTGAAGCTTGAGCACAATAGGATTACGGCACAGAAGAGTGCTTGGGTGGCACAGCAGTAAATTACACCAGCCCACTAGTGCTGAGAAGCAGGGTTTTGAATCCCCATGTGCGATTCTATCAGGCAGTCGGGTGTCTCACACAGACGTAAGTGTTTGCATGGGAGGGGACATGTTGGGCCCCATGCTGGATTGGCATCCTTTCCCGGGTGTGTTGACGCACTGAAATCCGTGATTCTGGGGGAAAATAGACCCACAAGAACTCTAACCCATTACGAAAAACAAAACAGAATGTGGAGTCCACTTCTAAATAATACAACAACCAAAGAAAGGACCTCAAACATTTAACTAGGGCTTAAAATGGATAAATAGCTTTGCTCTTTGTTGAGACATTGCAATGAAAAACAAAAGTTACAATTTTATTGTCTATTATTTAAAAAAAATCTATTTAATATAATTGGAGACTTATTATCATTTTATTATTTTATATTAGCCTAAAATACATATTTTGTTCAGAGACTCAGTAAAGGGCGACCGTGGTCTGGTGGTTAGTGAGGCTTTTGATTAGAAGGTTGCTGGTCCGATTCCAATAGTCAACAGATCATGACTGAAGTGTTTTTAAATACTATCACACAAGGAAGGTTTTAATTAAATCTATATTTATTACTTTGTATGATTCTTTAAAAGCTGCACACGGCAGATAAAGATGAGATATCAAGACATTCTAAAAATCTAGGGCTGACCGCAATTAATCGATTATTCGTTGGTCGACTGAAAAAATTAGTAGTCGGTCAAATTCCATTGGTCGATTAGTCGCAGGAAAGAAAAAAGCTGCGTTTCGTCAAAGGACTTCTGGGACTTTTAATTTGA
>JAOTRQ010074474.1:0-12079 GCA_028565875.1 Hoplisoma paleatum
GCAAACTCCGCACAGAAAGTCCCCAGCCCGACCCGGGGATCAAACCCGGGACTTCTTGCTGTGAGGCGACAGTGCTGTAAAAACCACCGTGCCACCACTAGAATTCAATAAAGATACACAATAAAATTACAAACATAAACAACAGTACGGTAAAAACTAATATCAGCTATAAATATTGCTGTTGATAAACACGATAAATGATAAAAGAGATAGATGTCTACAGGTGTAATTTCTAGTTTTGTTTACAAAAGGTAATTAGCCATCAAGATCCTTACACCTTTCTTCTTATTCCAGTACATTAACATGCCAACTGCCTGTTAAACAGAGTTTTACATTAATGTCAATAAACAGATAAAGACATTTGGAATGTAATTATTGAATAACAAGTATTTAATAATACGAAAACCTGTAAACAAATTTAAAAGGCAAAACGAAAGTACTGTAACAGATTTTACAAAACTCGTACCACTATTTAACCACTAGTCGGCAGTGTTGTCCATACTTAAAATTAGTTGCCTACGTATCTTTGACGTTCATTGAATTTAATAATGATAATAACAAAAGCAATAATATCAACAGCAACAACAGTAATAATAATTTAATGAATAAGTGAATAAATAATTTTACATTAAATAAAGTATTGATCACTGGTGTTGGGTGATCTGCAGAAAGTCTCAACCTGCAGGTTTAGGACCAAACACTACTTGTGATAAAATATGATATTGTATTTTATGTCTTGTTAGCTTTAACTAAATAGATTATAGCAGTAGGGTAGCTAGCCACTAGTTTGGACACAGTTTATTATTTAATTTTTTTATTTATTTGATTGTAATGTGTCTTTTGGCAAGGACAGTGTTGCCTACTGGGTAAAGCTTCTGGTTATCCAACTGGGAGGTTGTGGGGTCAAATCCAGGATCTGCTGCAAAGCTAGTTTTGGGTCCTTGAACAAAACCCTTAACCCCGTCTGCTCCAGGGGCATCGTGCGATGGCCAACCCTGCACTGTAACCACAACTTCCATACAAGCTGAGATATAAAAGATTTTAAAAAATCATTACACTGTCTTCTTCTTCTTTCGGCTTTTACCATTAGGGGTCGCCACAGCGGATAAAACTCTTCCATCTAGTCCAGTCCTGAGTGTCTTCCATTGACACACCAACCACTCTCATATCCTCTACCACTGCATCCAAAAACTTCCACCTTGGTTTAACTCTTCTCCTCCTAATATACCCCTCATCTCTCCTCTACACATGACCAAACCATCTCAAGCTCACCTCTCGGATATATCTGTATATGACAAATATTGACATTTGGTTTATCTAGTTTTAGTTAGCTTTAATACATTAGCCAAGATTAACTATCTTATGTCTTATGAAAACCTTTTGATTAAATATTAAATTAAAATTTTGGGAGAATCCCTGTTGAGTAAATAAGGTGCTGTCTTCATCCTTTTCACCTCTGTCTCCTTTTGGTTTCTGCTTCACTTGACTTATTCCTGTTAGGCAGTAAAACTGTGAAAGACAGACACAAAAGATGAACAGTATAAACTTGAAAGGTTAAAATCCCCTCACACATTTAGTCGAATGTCAGATGCTCTCAGTCAGACACTGATGTCAGAAAATTTTCATTCCGTGGTCCTTATGGACCCTGCTTTGTGCTTTGAAAAAAAACAGCCTTCTTCAAATATTTGTCACCAATTTGGCAGATTATCATTTATTTTATATACAGTATTAAGCTGTTACCTGCGGGGGATATGTTCAAACACCCCGTGGATGAACAACTAATAAAACAGAACAATAACAATATAATGTTGTTACCACATTTTAGCAAACACAGCATTTATTTTCTCTCTTTCTGTATTAATTCGAGCATTTTCATCTGTCACAAAGAATTTCACAGCTTCCCTTTGTCCTAACTGAATTGCTGTGATTACTTTGTCGCTTTTTGCCAGCTATTTTTAATTTCGGCTCTCCTTTAATATTTCCTGTCAACTTTCCTTTCAAGGACATTCGTGACTAACATGCCATCTCTGTCACACACAGCCACATGCATCATTTCATCTTCATGAGGTGATTTCATATGCAGATCATCTTTGAGTATGGCCTGAATTATTCTTCATCTCTGTGCAGGTGCCCTCAATCATCCAGTACCCACATTGAAAGGAAACAAACAAACAAAAAAACAAACAAAAAAAGGCAATCATTGTTTATGTAGGTGCTCAGCTTGGCGGTTGGCAGAACAGAGTTTTGAACCAGAGTTTTAGGTTTTTACTGGGCAACCATTTAAGCTGTAATGCAACAGTACTGTACTAATGTTGGTGGTTGATTTGAACATCAACTGTCATAAATATAACTATCAATGTAACATGTCTTGTTTCCTTTTTAATCTATTTTACACTCATTTCATGTTTGCATATTCTCATATTGCTCATGTGTGTTTGTAGAATTTAATCTCAAACAAGATGATTGATATCTGATTATTTTTCAGGTTTATCAGGAAACTTCCGGAAGCTATATCTGTCACGAGAAGCCTTATGGACGCAGCCTGACAAAAGAAACACTGAAAACTGGTATGAGTAAGAGTTTTTTTAAGTTGTTTGCGAGGCTGCAATTATTCCACTCACAGTTAAATCAATATAACGACAGAAATCATGTTGTTCTGCTTTACTTTTTCACAGGCTTGGCACAATTCTTTCATAATGGAAAGGAGCTAAGGAACGATGCCATTGCTCTCTGCATCTATAAAATCTATAACATCTTGGAATGGTTTGAGAGCCAGAAGCACTTGCACTTCTATGCCAGTTCTTTGTTGTTTGTGTATGAAGGATGTCCTCACTTGGCCCATGCAAAAAAGCTAAGAGAAATTCAGACAAGAAAAGAACATAGACAATCTGGGCGAGAGAAGAACAATTATAATATCATTCAGAACTCAGAATCTCTGGACTGTAACGACGGCATTGCCATTTCAGAAATCATCCCCAGGAAGATTAACTGTACTGACCTTCTTCAGGACATTCACCATGTGAGCCAAGTGAATGAAATTAGGTCTCAGTCTTTACATCAAAACTCAGATCAGACTAATGGAGACAGGGCTGTGTGTGAGGGATTGACAGCAGGCTATGGAAAGAGCACAGAGTTCTCCGGAGATAGGTCAGGTAGAGAAAGAACGACACATGTAGAGGTTAAGATGATTGACTTTGCCCATGTATTTCCCAGCGACAACCTAGATGAGGGTTACATCCATGGGTTAAAAAACATTCTCTTTTTGTTGGAGCAACTTCTTCAAGACTGACTTTCCCCTCCCTAATATCCCAGATCCATTAATCAAATGGAATTATTACTATTGTGGTGCTGGTAGTGCATGTTTGCACAGGACTTTATAAATATTGCACTCACATGCAAACACTTTAATATATTTTTCTATTTGTGTTAGCTGGTAGGTGAAATTGTGGATTATTTTCTGGTTCTGAAACATACTCCTTCTCATTTTCATTGTTAATCATCTTTATTGGTGTGTTGACTCACTGCCATGCTGTCTAGACAGCTGTTTAAATATTTTATTTAACTAAGTCATTAATAATTTTATTAAGTCACTGTAATTTCCATGTGTTATTTAGACACCGTGTTTTGTTACTAAGTTCACACAAGTAGCATCACAGCTTTCAAAACAATGGGAAAAGGTGGCACAGGGTGTTAGCATTTCAAATAATGTCTACAAAAAGCACTTAAACTTCACTGATGAGCTTCATTTCATAAACGACCATCCAATGTTTATGAAGATGGTTTACTAAGCTGGATATTAAGAAATCTATGATTTTAATCAGCCTATGTCTTGGTGGTGACATAAAGTGCTGCCTAAGTAGTCCGCTACCTATGTTTAGCCTAAAAAAATAGGCCTATGAACATAAATGTTTTAGTGGTCACACTTCACAGTTATTAATTTTTGCAGAAGTTGTTGTTTATTTATTGTTTTTATTTAGATTTTTTAATTTAGAATTATTTTTACACACAACAGAATGAATCTAACACATTTAACCCAATCTGTGCACTGAAACACACATTTTATGCACCAGTGGAGCCAATTAGGGATTAGCTACCTTGCTCAAGGGCACTTCAATCGTGACCTGATGACTTTCATCACTTAACCACCAAGCTTCCAATCACAAGCCTAGTTCTATACCCAAGAGGCCACAAGAAAGTTTATACCTAACAAATTCATGGACACTATTGTTTTGGCTTACATGTCTTTGGACTGTAGTAAATAGCCTGGACAGTGCTACTCAACAAGCCACCGTGTTGTCTTGGAGTAATTGTAGAAATGCATGTAATTAGTTATATTACAATTTATTATTAAAACTCTGGTAAATGTTTGAATCGGTTTATTTTCCACTTTTGTATTATATATGTGCTTCTGAGGAAAAAAATCCATTAAACTCATTTAAAATAGTAATCTGTGATACCATGAAATCCTATAAAGGCTATATAAGACAAGGCAATTTTATTTATAAAGCATGTTTCATTACAGTGGTCATTCAAAGTACTTCACAAAAGCATTGAACATTTAAAATCATAATAGCGTATAAAGCTGAACTTGTCTATGTGAATTTTTATAACGTTTACTTAGTTGCATCAAAAACTGTGGTTCAAAGAGCTTACAGTGTATCAAATAGATCTCACAGTAAAAAAAGATTTAAAACTTTCCCTAGGCACTACCTAGACTCTGGAATATAGTGAAGACAGCCATCAACAAGTGGCAGAGAAATTCTACCTTTCAACATGACAGTGACAATCGAGGCGACCAGAGAGCTGTGCAAAAAATCCCTTTGCAACCTGACAGATTCCAAGTGCTTTTGCTAGTTAAAGTGTGCAAAGATATGCTATCATACCAGAACTGGGATTTTGAATACATTACGATGAATTTTATCTGTGCCATCTAAGCCTACATAAACAATGACTGACTGTTATCCACAGGGCTGAAAATGCCTGAACAGGGTTTCTCATAACTGGTGCAATTACAAGCTCTGCTGGCTAAAGGCTGATTTATACGTCTGGGTCAACAAGACGCAAGACAACACCATCTTCAAGCTCTCAACAACATCATTTTCCTTTTAAATCATCAAGATTATATGCACTGCAAAGTAATTCACCACCACAACACTCGAGGGGCGTCAAGTTTGAGGGTTCTGCCGTGTTTGTGTTTAGCCGAATAAGAAAGGTTGTTGAAGATTTTAGGATCGGTGGAGGATTTGGATCGTAAATTAAACATCATGATTACCAAGCCACCGCCATATGCATAGATCGAATACGTTATCTATAAGTGTGCACGCCATTGTTTTCATGGTATTCATTTCAGACAACGAGGGGTGGGAATGGAGATGGGAGATAACCGAACCGTTTTCTGAAGGAAAAAATATGAAAATACATATTTATGAAAGATGTTTAGAATGTAGCACAAAGCGTAAGTTCTTAGACGTGGTTCAACAAAAAAAATCTTTGAAAATTGGTTTTGACCCTTTAAATATTCCATAGAGCATAAGTAATTATTAAAATGACACCTTAGAGGCCAAAAATAAATCAAGTAAAAATATCGGGATCCTGATTTGCTCAGCTAATACGATCAAATCTCCAAAGACATGGAACTGTAATTGAAGTCCAGGTGGTTCGATCAAGCATTAACTAAACGGAATTAAATACTTACGTAACCAACCAATGTCTGTTGTTTAATTAAACATTGAGTCACAATAAACAATTATGCACATTAATTGCAGACAAGTGTCGACGATACTATTATTATAATATCGCTCTAAATAATTTGAATTAAATCCGGTTCAATTCCAAGCTGTGCCATGACAAAACTAGGAAAAGTTCAAGGATGGAAATAACACTGGGACCATACAGACGTTGCTACAGTATTTGCAGTGTCCCCGTGATGTTCACTGTGAAAGCACCGAATCTCCAAGCACAAAACATGTTCACTTTCTGTCTCTTTTCTTTTATACCAGTCAGCACAAGTACAGTTTTGCACAGACATTTAAAAACAAGAGTTTGTTTTGTTCCTGTTTGACTTTCCAGCCTGTGAAACCTCAAAATGTTAATATGCGAGGATAAAAAATTCAGTTCAGCTTTGAATGAATGAATCTATTCAAACAAAGAGAAAAACTACAAAACAGTACAATTTGATTTTACTCTTCCATCAGTATTTCCCCAGACTCCAGAAACGAAGAAGTAATTTTTTTCTAATTATACTGAACAAAGCACACAGAATGTTCAGTATAACAACTTTATTTATACCATGCCTGGTGAGTTGTAAAATGATTTTACTCCAAACTTAGTCTTTTATGCTTTAGTAGATGTAAGTGTTAATGGCTCTCTTATTTTGCAAACACAGAAGTATTGTGCATGAATCATGAGGTTCATCATGGGGTTATACTTAACAATGTGCCAGTGTTGTTTGCTAATTAGGTCTGGAATTGAGTCAAGAACTTAGTTTTCCTGTACATACTGTTAGTAGCGCAGATCAAATCATGTTCATGTTTATTTATCACAGAGTAGAACATAGAGACAAATTTACTTCTCTAACCATGGACTGGATGTTCTTTTAACAATAAAAATGCAATGTGTTGGCAGCCGTTTAAGATGTTCTCTGCGTTGGGAGACATGATTGTCTAAGCAAACTTATTTTGTCCTGCAGATAGGGCACTGAGGCACAGTAACCTGTGATCTGTCAGTTTATTTACTTGACAATCACCTAAGTGCTTGTTGTAAATCATTTGAAGTTGGGGCCTGGGACCAGAAGCTATTTTAGAGGAGCTAGTTTCTTTACCTAAATGCGCTCTACAGGCATCTTAGGAAAATGTTGATATTCGATTTAGTTAAAATGATTGTCTTTATGTAGTTTTTGTTTTCACAATCAGTTTTATTGGCCAAGTATGTGTACAAAGAATTTCTTTACGGCTATTAGTGACTCTCTAGTGTAAACAACAAACAGATAATCTACATATAATTAAAGACAACATACAATGTGTGGGAAACAGTACAGATATGTACAGAAAACAGTACTATACACAGTATACGTTGACAATACAAGGATACGTTTTAAACAGTGTGCTTAACAGTTATTTACAGAATGTTAAAATATGCAACATAAACAAATTAGATATGATTCAATACTATTCACATCATCAGTGTTAACATGTATGAGAACAGAGTCATAATGCAGTAATTTAATTAGACCTAATTTCCCTCTGATGGATCAATAAAGTGTTTATTTGTTTATCTATTATGGCCGATCTGGTGAACGGCTACTGATGAAGGTCATGACCTGGAGATAAAAACTGTTCTTGTGTTTTGCTACTTTATATATTTTCTTCTATTTTATAGAGATGGAAAGAGACATATAGACAATTTATCATCATTTAAGGCATTTGTTAAGCTCAACAATGTTTAGTTCAGTTTTTTTCAGCAACAGCATATTCATTTTTGTTACAATAGAAATCAATCAGGTTCAACCAGGTTTGGCTTCTTTGACTTAAGATGCCAAACCTTTTATCTGCTGTGGACTTATAGTAGGTTTTCACCCGCTTTAGTGCTTGAATATTATAGTCATACAAAGCTTTTCTATATAAGACTGAGCAGCTAATGTTTAAAGAATTTAAAATAGGTAAGTCCTTATATATCCCCTAAATAATCAATGTTTGTCTCATACAATGCCCATTAAATGCCAATTAAAAACTACTAAAAGCACCATATTACATAGAACCGCATAGTTTCTCCACATTATTGTACATTCCAAATAGTTTCTTTGTTGTGTTTTTGTGCAACTCTTTGATGAAGGTCCCTGTTGTGTAACATCTTTAAAAAAATTCGAATCTGACCTTCAGTAATATTTTTTTGTTTGTGACTTTGATTCTTCCCAATTGGCTTACATATTTTAAGTCTAATATATTTGGTTGTAGTTTCAAACCTTGCCGAGTGCTTAAATATTTAGAGGAAATGTTAAATCTGCATTCATATTTAATTACTAGAGGGAATGTGGGACTAATCTGAATGTGCCATCGACATTAACATTCTCTTGTATAAGTCTTTTTCTAATTACTGCCTGATCATTGTGTGCCTCTGAAGAGAAATGAGTGATGTGAAGTCCCTGGTTATTATTATTTTTTTAATGCTTCCTCACTTCAATAGGAGCTGAAGATAAATCATGTCATGCTAAAATCACTTGTTGAGACTGGTCTCATGACAGCTTGGAACAAAAAATTTGACACACAGTCATATTAGGGAAACAATGATAATTACACTCCATTGTGGACAATATTATATTAAAATAGTGACACTCTGTAAAGACATGCTAGTCATTTATAGTTGATTGTTCATTCAGAATGAGTTACTTCTACAATTACTCGTGCAATAATTGTTATTAGGCTTACATACTATGGTAGCGGTTAAACTTTTCTTAAATTAAAGTTAAAATTATTCAAACTTTGTATATATATATATTATAATTGACATTCATCACATCGATCACCCTATATATCTGTAAGCTTCTCAAATACTGTTGCTAATCAACTTGGCAGATGGGTCACATTACACAGAAAAGGAACATGTGTTCACAGCAATGAGAGGTTTTCTTTACCCTGACACATGCAGACGATGGGCTGGGTGCCAGTAATTACCTTTAGGTGAAGGCTCTGTCTTGGCAAGTGTCCAGCAACCTTGTGGGTTGACATTAGTTTATTTAGGCTGCCGACATGCAATGTGTAGCAAGTAGGGCTCAGATTTGACTGGTCTGGATTGTCTCTGTGTCTAGTTTGCATTTCTCCTTCTGTCTATGTTGGTCTCCCACAAGATTGGTTGGTTTTTCCATTCAGTCGCATCTAACTGTTGTGCACTCTGGCTAACCTGATTCACATTGTTTTACTGAGTACGTCACCATTTTTGTCTCCAACCCATAGCACTATGGTGAGTAGCCACCTTGCCAACCAACAACATCAAGATTCAGTGTTCGGTGCGATCTAAATAATGCCACTACTCCATTTGGGCAACACAGCTCAAATTAGGGCTACTTTGTACACACAAACTTTATATAGAATCCAACATTTTAGTATCATTTACATAAATATTTTTTTGCTCCACTATAAAAGTATAGTGTACTCATTTACGAACATATTCAATTGAGAAATATAATTAAACAGATAATTAAACAGTGTTTGATAAGGACCATTATTTGTGCTTGTTGTTGGTGAAACAGGCAAAATAGTAGCCTTTTTTGGTTTAAACTCTGTAACAAACATTTTCATAAATTCCTTAAACTTCCCAGTTAAGGTTGTTTACTAGCAAATACGGTTTTGTTATTTTGTAAATGTTAATCTGTAAAATGACCTTTCAGCTGAACCTGTTGAGTAGCATAAAGGCTACACCAGTCTAACAGAGTTTCACCTAATATCTAACCAAAACCAGCATAATGTTATTAAATGTTGTACTTTACTTATCAATTCTGTAAATAAACATGCAAGTTGCAGTTTGTTTACATGCTAGTGTATGCATGCTAGTCTAAATGCTATAGCAGTCAGCAATGCTAACTATTATTCCAAATTAATTTACATAAAAAGTGAAAAAGAAAAACATATTTTGTATACATTTCGCTCAAAATAATTAATAGAATAACTGATGACAACAATTAGTATAACAAAAAAGAAAGTATATTTAGCTTATCTTTTAGGTTTATGCTAACTTAAGTTTTCAGAACACAATAAACATTGTTAAGGCATTCATTCTAGTAAGTAAGTAAGTTTAAGTAAATTAAACTCATCCATGTTTACAGTGTACTTAAATTTTAAGTGTGTCTTAGACTTGTAACCTGTTTAAGGTGTTTCTTGCTTTTTATCTAATGAATTACACCCACCGTGATCCTGACCAGGATAAAGCAGTAATAAAATGAATGAATGAATATATGTGCTGAATGGCTGCTCTGCATGGCTGCTCAGCCCTTTTTATCGAAGCTGCTGAATAGCTAAACTGTCAATATCCACTTGAATCGCCCGTACTGTATGCAGCCTCCTGAGCCCAGACCTATTAATCACAAAATACATTATACAGTCAGTCAGTGGGTAGGAAGGGTATAAACACTGACTGTTGTAAGAGCCTGTATATGTGGGCTAAGGAGGGCACACAGAGGGCAAACCAATGATCTGGTGAAGAGATATTGAGGATTAAAAAAGTTTGGAGTGGATATATTGTATAATCCCTTCTTTCTAAGAACAGGGAACATGTTAGATTTTATCCTCAGTAGGCCTACCCCAACAGTGAACATTTCAGTAACCGCTTTCATAAACTAATCACTTTTTATTTTTCCATACTCTGCCTCTCTGGCAACCTAGAACACACTAGATCTTTATACGCTTATGTCCTTTACAAAAATCTCACTTCTACTCTTGTTAATCCATTGCTTTTGCTTTATGGACTTCTGCTACCTCGTTTTCTTTTCCCATTGGATTACACTACACAGATGAGTATTTCACTCACACTTGCTGATAATTTGACGTTTCTTCATCTAGAGCTTAAGTTTATCTTGAAAATTGTTTTTCTAAAAAATGCTATGTACAGCAACTGCGCACTTTAACAATTATTCTAAATAGAGACTTAATATGACTTATTAATTGTGTAAAATTTAGCACTGTATATCGGCAGGTTGGATCTGACTGAAAAATGGATGTGGCACATATTATTATATATACTTTACTAATGTTTTTACTAATAATTTTATTAATATTAATAATAAAAATATATAGTAATTATGAAATAAATGATGGATTAGTGTTTAATAATGGATTAGAGCTCAAACGGTCACTTGTTCATGCCCCACTGCCACCAAATTGGTATTATTGGGCCCATAAACAAGTCCCTTAACTCTCAAAATGGTGTTGCATTGTAATTGTAAGTCGCTTTGAATAACGGCGTTTGTTAAATGCTGAAAATATAAATTATAATGATAGTTATAAAAATACTAAGATGACTAATACTATTTTGTTGAGTTTTATTTTTCTAATAAATGCAAACTCACACTGTGATTATATCAGGGGACGGGATAAATGGTGCTGAACTGTAGCCAGTTTTAAAACTCAGCAGGATGCTAGAAATCCTTGCTTTGAGCAATGTTAATCTGTTATTAGCGCACCCAGATCTAAATAGATGGAGCGCTCGACTGTCAGGACTGCGCAACATTATTATTAATGTTTTGCTAAGCCACCACCAGCACTCATTTGTTTAATTTACTACGTTTCACTCCCTCAATTATCCTGCTGTAAAACTGGTGCCAAGTATATATAGTACAGGACAACAGGATAACAGATAGCAAAACAAAGAATGAGAGAAAACTACATAACCTGAAGATAGATATTGCTAAACATGCACACATTGTGCCAAAAGGTAACAATCGAACCCACTTCTCTAGGATCCACACAGTTGAATGTAAACATCAGAATATTTAAAGTTCTATATTTTAATCAAGGTTATTTTATCACAGTAAAATAAATACATAAGAAAAGCATTAGTCAGGAATAGTGATAGTGAGGTGAGAGTGCAAATGCACCCCCAAAAAAGCGGAAAATATCTTTCTAAAATGTCCTTGGGACAAAATGCAGTCTAACTTTTTCTTTCCATTTGTAATCATCTCCTACTTGCTTTTGGGGAAGGGCGAAAAGGGACAAATGCTCATGTGTTTGTGTTTACAGATTGATAAGCAGTTTTTCTTATGTCTGCATGCATAAAACATATTTAAAACAATGTTTAAAAAATACAAACATTTTATTTAAGGCTTCAATATTTAGAGATGATAAAACAAGGCAAATCTGTACTGTTTAAACTGGCTATCTGTGTAGACACTGAGACGGAATATAGAAATAAATTTACTAGGGCTGACCGCAATTATTCGATTATTCGTTGGTCGACCGAGAAAATTACTAGTCGGCCAAATTCCATTGGTCGACTAGTCGCAGGAAAAAAAACATTGCGTTTCGTCAAAGGACTTCTGGGACTTTTAATTTGAACGGCGTCACAAAGGAAGACGTGACACTCCATACCAGTA
>JAOTRQ010074483.1:0-22521 GCA_028565875.1 Hoplisoma paleatum
CGTTAAAATTTTTAACGCGTTAAAATCTTTGTAATTAATTAATCGAAATTAACGCGTTAAAGTCCCGGCCCTAATATCAATACTTGAAATACTCCATGGATGTTTTGGTTGTGGTTTAGACCTTTCTGTACATTTGTGTAGCTTGTTTTGTAGAGACAATAGTTCTCCCTGTATTCAACTGCCAATCTAATGGTTTGTCATCTCCAAGGCCCCACTTAAATATATTTCCACCCTCAGTGACCGTGGTTGACTGCGTGAGATCTGACCGGTCCACTAATATTCAGTCGACTGGAATCCAGTTTTGTGGTACAAGATAATCCGTTATTAGTCCCACAGTGGAGAAATTACTTATATATGAGATACTGCTGCTCTAGCCAACCTGGACCCTGCTTATAGAAAACCTGCTTATTAAATGGTTGAAAGTGTTTCATTTTGCTTACAGGAGGGAAGTAGACGCCCTTGGTACTGGATGAGCTACTGGAGGATGCGCCCGTGACATGGGCACGATCATATGGAGGTCCACTGCTCCCACCCATAATGCTCAGGGAGCCAATCACAGACTTCCCACGTGACATGCCTGCAAAAAAAGCAAAAAAAAGTGATTTTGTAAAGGTAAAAGCAAGATATATAACTATACTGAAAAGAAAAAAGCTAAAAGCGAATCAAACCTGGTAGAGAGCCCGACAATGAGCTGGGATGTGGCGCATAGCCCAGTGGAGCAGAAGACGGTGCGTGCACGACAAAGTCGTTGGTCATGGCCTCGTCGTCTTCGTTTATCTGTGGGCACAGGACTCTCTGGCATACAAAGTAAATAGCGCCAACCACAAAGAGTGTTAGAATCACACCAACAATCGAGCCAATGGTGTTGGTTGGCTGACGAGAAGGCTCTTCTGTGGGGTCTGAGGGGGGAAAAACATTGATTAGATCTCAGCACAACACAAACTGAAAAGGCATTCAACTATAAAAACTGACTAATTTAATCTGGTTGGATTACATCTACAGGATTACAACTAACAGGTCAAATGGTCACCACAATGGATTGTAATCCACATTATTGATTCGGCATGGTTTTACACTGGATGCCTTTCCTGAAGCAGCCCTTTTGCTTCAGGAACCAACACTATAATACACTGCTTTATGCATTTTAGTATCTAATTTAGCACCCTACGGCTCGAATTATACGTCTATCCGCGAAAATACACATGCAAATTCGACACCTGTCAAAGGGGAAATGTGGTGATCAGAGTCAGATCAGGAGTGCTGCACAAGTAAAATAAAAAAAATATATAAATTAAGTGTAAATGGGGGAAAATACAATTTTTAAATGTCTTTGGTAGTGTCGTCTGTTTAATATAGAAATTAATTAGTGATCAATTGAAATGTAATCACAACAGTGGAAAATATCATCACACACAATAGCAAAATAGCATCACACAATGGTTAAACATATAATAAAAGTTATTATATAAAAAATGATCTTACAGCAGCCAATTTCATCTGAACCGTCTGTACAGTCCACGTTGTGGTCACACTTTTTGTGTTTGCTGATGCATCCATTGGTACAGGTAAACTGATCCGGAGGGCAATAAACTGTAGAAAAATACTAATGTTAACATGACCCATCAGCTTAATAAACTACTTGTAGCACTGCAGTGAGACATTGCAAGCTGTGGACCAGGTCTTTCATTCATGCATTTGCAGTTTATTAGAACTAAATAGAAAGAATTATCACTTAGTAAGATGTACCTTCGCATTTGTTCTCGTCTGATCGGTCCTGGCAGTTGATCTTTCCATTGCAGCGCAGTGACAGGTCCACACACTGCTTGCTGTCACATTGGAACTCTTGGTCTGAGCAGACAGGGCAGTCCTGCTCATCACTACCGTCATCGCACTCTGCATAGCCGTCGCAGCGCCATGCTTGTGGAATACAATCCACCTCGCCTGAGGCGCATGAGAAGTGCTCTGGAGAACAGGTGGGTGGTTCTGGGACAGAATAATGTCAAAGGAATTCAAACTGGCCTGCTAAAGCTTTAAAGTCAACCGTAAGCCGATTGTGTACCTTTTAGCAAATGTTTAATGAAGTTAAAATGTGTTATAGTACCTCCACAAGAAAGTTCATCTTGTAACAGGACTAGATGAACAGGACAGGAGCATCGTGTCGTGCCATCTCCCTTCACTATACAGATGTGAGAGCAGCCTCCATTGTCTGATGTACATGGGTGTTTGTCTGGGGGGGGAGTGGCAGAATTAACAGTTTGGTTACATTCATGATGGATGCACCAGTTAATGATTACACCAAGTTTATTCAGTATACAGGGTTATCAAATATGGACAATTCGCCTACATGGGGTTGAATATGAAGGTCAGTTTTATGGCCAAAATGTTGGTTGTCTTGCTATAACTAAACACTTTATGATACATTGAGTAGAAAAGTACAGCTCCGCATCCAACTACAAACATGAATAAAGTGAAATAATAATGTTTCTTGTAAACATGCTTTACTAGGCTGCTGACTGGTTATATCAAGGCCGCCATGCAAACATACATATGCAAAACAATAAAGATAATTCCAAAATACAGTTGAATCTGGTTAATTGAACCAGCCGCTCATTTATACCAAATTCAAAAGTACCGAAACAAATCCATTTATATACGTGTAGTGTTATTCGCTTATTTGGATCAAAATTGGACTTAAATCGGACCAAAGAACGTGAGTGTGTCCCGATATGGTCCGATTAACCGGATTTGACTGTATATTAACACAAAGAAAAAATATGTACAATCTTGAGATTATTTAAAGTGATCTGTGCAATCGGGTGTGGGCGTGTTCCAGATGATTGTCCATCAAGATAGATGTTTAAAACAAACATCTACTAGAATTGTGCTATATATGCTTCTAGTGCATGACTTACTGTATTCGTCTATGTGGAGGTCATGAACAGCGTGGATGTCTGTAAGTGAAGCAATGCGGGCCTGGATTTTAGTCCGACCTTCACGTGTTATTTTGTCAATGCGTTCTATCATCTGCTGCTGCCGATCA
This sequence comes from Hoplisoma paleatum, assembly GCA_028565875.1. Classification (NCBI taxonomy): domain Eukaryota; kingdom Metazoa; phylum Chordata; class Actinopteri; order Siluriformes; family Callichthyidae; genus Hoplisoma; species Hoplisoma paleatum. The sequence goes on from JAOTRQ010074483.1 coordinate 3,041, forward strand.
ATCCAGTACAAGTGATTTCCAAAAATGGTCAAGCCCACTGGCTGGAGGATGTTGGAGTCCTCGATCACGACCCGATTGGCACCTGTAAGAATATATGAAAGAGAGATAAAAACGGATCAGTGACGAGAGACAGGACCGCATCAAAACGATCTAAAATCAGATACAGCATGCACAGGAAACAGAGAGTCCGGCAACTGATTAACTACCAGGAAAACAGGATATATTTGGCAGTAGAAAGCAAGTGCATAACAAGCCGACATGGCGAAAGCAAAGGGAAATCTTTTGCGTGATGAGAATAATGAGTAAAATGTGTCTGAGTCAGGGCCAGACCTCACAAAAAGCTTCTCTGCAGCAAAGGCTAATCCACAGCACAATACCTGTTTTATCACTGAAACCACGCTAAAAGTAAAAATGTGCTTCGAGTTACTTCACATTTTCCCTTCATGCCATGCTGATGCTAAAACCCATTCACATTTTACAACAGTAGGTTTATTTATGACAACTGAGAACAATTATAGAAACGAAAGGATTTATATTAAACAACTAGACTGAAATTATTAAAGCTCTTGGCAACAACAGAGCTCTTTAATCAAGTTAGCAAGATGTTTGATACTAAAGAACAAAACAAAAGCACATTTACTTTGCCTCTGAAGGTTTCTGACATAATGCTGCTCTGTGGTAACTATCTCTTCCAAGAAGAAATGACCACAGGATAATGTAGCTGTGCTTAAGACTGGGATGAAACATGTGTGGATGGCAGAACACCGAGGGGGGGGGCGCTCCCACAAACAGCCATAGTGGGACCTGACTTGAGAGCATTTTCATTTTGATGAGTCGACCTGTTCCGCTGACCAAAGATTGACGTGGCTCAAGATTTAGCAAATGTTTTTTCTTTGAGCTCCATAGTGAGTAGACGGCTAATCCAAGCACTTTCCTAAATTATTCTTATTTTCTGTGATTTGCCTGCATTTTTCCCACCCTCCTCGTGCACTCTATTTCTTATGGCTCTGATTGCTCTGATCTCTTTTGGCAGTTTTCTTGTTCACCCTTTTGGCTGGCACATTTCCCCAAAAGCATTCATGTAAAGTTCCAAGACTTTGAAAAACTGTCTTGCGAGAGCCAATGCAAAGTTTCAGGCATATAATGGTCATGAAGAGTCAGCAGTAAAATAATACTACAAACAATAAGACCAAATAAAAGCATTTTTTTTGTTATGTACAATCAAAATATTATTTCAGACAGACCTATTTCATAAAGTAGAAGCCAAATGACACACAGTGCAGCACAGTAGATAGCTTGCATAATTAGCTACTACTTAACAACCTTGAGTGGATTGCTAGTTTATTATAGTCATAATGAAATGCAGTTAATAAACGATGTCAAACTCCGAAGTTTATTTCGGCTTTATTTTGTTTATGTCATCGTAGAATGAGCACACGAGATTTTCATGACAAGACTATTTTTGCCTGCAAACTTTTTTACTATTAAAATAATATCTTGAGGATCTAATACACAAGATTGATGTGTCCAATACAATTAGTCAATCACACATAGTAGATCGCAACTAATTGTACCAGTTCGATGTAATTGACATGAAAGTGGAAACACTCACTGCCTGAGCAAAATAATGTGTAATGTGAACTAGCGTTAGGCTATTACTTTTAACTAACTAGCGGAAGGGCCGAGGAATAGCAGAAACTTATTAAACACAATTTCAAATGTTAAGCTGATAACACTGAACATTTTATCAAATAAACATAACAACCCAACGCAAACATGGACAGAACTAGGATTTAATCCACGGACCTGAAAGATCGCTGCTCTCTATGCGACGGAGATCCATGTCGACCCAGAAGAGTTTGCCAAGCTCGTTGTCGATAGCAAGAGCAACAGGTTTGCCCAAGCCACTAAAGAACAGGACTTCTCGCTCGGTTCCATCGAGAGCTGCACGCTCAATCTTAGGGGAACGCTCCTGCAGGTTAGTGAAATACATGTACCTGCCGGTGACAAGCATAGAAATATATCAGCTGAATTGGAAAATTTTACAAGACTTTATTTATACAAAATTTTATTCAAGCCTTTTTTTTTACTTCAGGCAGACCAGTCATGTGTTTCCAATATTTAAGATTGTTAATACAAAGTCAGATGTTTAATTGGCAGACTAAAACACACTAAAGCCTACAACTATACTAGCAAATGCTAGCTGTTCTAGTATGCGTTAGCTGCGTTGGTCGATATAGAGAATGGGAAATCTTCAAACCAGAGCAACTAAATGGCTCGGCTTTAAATCGGCATTTTGAACCTTTAGTGGATTTTAAACATCCTGAAGGTCACTCACCCCCTCTCTGGGTTGACCACAATTGCACGGGGTTTGTCGTACTCGCCACGCAGCACGACTCCCACACGTGATCCGTCCAGGCGTGTGACGTTGATTACGTTGGTCACTTCACTGGTCCAGTAAATAAAGCGGCAGTAGATGTCGATGCTCAGGTCAAATGGCTGCAGGCCTAAATGGTGTCCGCCTACTGAGTTGGATACCACCGTCATACTCTGAGGACACATGAATAAACAAGAAATTAGTTTTAAATGATCCCAAGAATTCATAAAAAAGGAGGGGGTGGTGTGAGACATGAATACCAGGTTTAAAAACATGCAACACTGAAATCAGTTCAGCTGGAGTGTCTGTTCAGGAATTTACCTGATTGCCATCTTCCAGGGCTCGCCGGATAACATTCTGCTTCGGATCGATCCAGTAGAGCTGTTTGTCGAGTGGATCGTAGTCGATGGCTCTTACGTTGCGCACGCTGTGAATGGGGAGGATGATATCGGGGCTCTGCTGCTCGTCCATCACCATGCGATTAATGGCTGACTTTTGGCTGAAGAGCAGGAAAGAGGTAGGTGCTGAAAAAGACAAAGAAAGATTTAATTATTAAGATTTGAATGGCATGTTTTACACATTACAGGACTCATCGGTTCAAAGGCCTGTATGACGCTGGGTCTCTGGTTCATCCCATGTGTATGACACGGCATGCAAACACCACACTGAGAGGACCTGAACCTAAACCCGAAAATCAAACCCGGTATCCTCTTGCTGTGAGAACAAAGGGCTACCCACTGAGCACCAATGGGCCACCCAGACAAGATAAGAAGACTTGAAGTCAAATTAGCAGCTACAGTCTAATCTGGCCTATCAAATTTGATTTTTAAATTATTCTACCAAGCACGCTAGAGAACAATACTTCCACCGTAATGCAAACTGGAGGCATCATTTAAACAAAATGTGTATTTAAACACACTTATTGTCAAAGCATAATGATACTTTTTTTAACTCAATCCTGTATGAGTTGTCATAAATAGATAAGTACTTTTCAGGCGAGTACCGAACCCTTTTCTTCCAGCCTCTTCCAGTCTCTTTCTAGCACATTAATGCTAGCATGCGAGTTCAGTTCTATTATTCAAAGCTGAATATAAAATGAAGTTGTGGTAGTTTTTTCAATAAAGAGAGAAAGTAGTTGAAGAGCTTCCCCCATGTGAGCCTCAGCAAGTTTCTGGAGTGTTTTTACTATGCCAGACATCGTGAGGGAGCTAAGAATGGCTTCACCCAGGCTTTGGTTTCCAGGTGCCTGCCAACTTGGCAGTTGCCTGGTCGACTACGAGAGCTTTTTAAAGCTTAGTGTTAGCTTGGAACTCAATCGACTTCCCCTTTAGAAGGCCCCAGTCAACTCAAGTGCAACAAACTTTCCCTAACCCAGCCTCTTAAGAGCTACTGCAGAATCTGTTCACTCGTGCTTCACTTGGGCCTGATGTATGAAGCCGAAGTAAGGCATGAAAGTGTCTAAGTAAAATGCTAATGAAGCGTATCTACCAATGCAAAGTATCTGAACATCTAACGATAACTCGACTGAGCCTCCAGTACTGACAATACTTTCAGGATTTTCCTCATTTTTTCAAACAATCTAATACTTTATGAATCCTCTTTAAAAACACTGCCACCTGCATGTGAACAAGAACAACTGGATCACTACAAGGCCTATCTGAAGCATGACAAATCCACAGGTGCTTCTTTTTACCCATACATATTAGAATTTACACACAACTTAAAAAAGAAGCATTTGCAGCCCAAGTACTGGTCTCATATACATTATGTTGCTGATTCTAACCCCACCACTGCCAGGTTGCCATGTTTGGCCCTTGAGTTAGACCACTAAAGCCTTGTGTGGATGTTTGGTGGCTCTGCTTGAACTCTTAAATGTGGTGGGGGAGTGTGTTAAGTCAGTGCACCAGTGTGCCCTTGTTATGGTGCTGCATCACCGAATAAAGTCGGCAATAAAAAACCTCTTCTCTCTACATTTTTGCAATTCACAATGGGCCTAAACATATGAACAGAAGCTAAAATCTAATAGATAGCATTTGGCATGGTTTAGCCAACCTCTTTGCCCTCACTGGCTTTGATGTGTCGTTTCCATTTATGTTTTTACAAACTGGTAAACAGTGAAATGTAAAAAAAATAAAATAAAATAAACAGCACTCCACCAGTCTACATATACCACCAGTCTACATTCATGTCTACTGATTTATATAATAATGTTTGTGCTGCGAAAATGCATTTGTTAGCATTTCCTAGTCTCCATTTATAGATGTAGCCTGAAAGCCTCATTGTAAACATTGACTGTCATTCTTAGCCATGGTAGACAAAAGCTTGACATCTGTCCTGTCCGCTGTAGCTGGATTTAGGAGTGTCTGAGTTCCTGTGAGAAGGGCACAATGGGTTCCTTTCAACTTACCGCTGCAAGTTTTGTTGTCATCGTTCAGAGAGTAATGGGTTGGGCAGCCGCACACGTAGCTGCTGACGGGCACTGCGAGGCACAGGTGTGAGCAGTGACCGTTGGTGGAGGCGCAGGCATTCCAGCCGCCCTGACGCGAAGAGTGAAACACTAGGATGTCCATGACGAAGTCAAGGTGGCCCAGTATGAGTGTTCGGTTCTGACCACTGGTTTTGTTGGCGCGCTCAATGCTGCGCTGACTCCAGTCTGTCCAGTAAATGTAGTCTTGGTACTGAGTGAGGCCAAAAGGATGTGGCAAATCATCGGCGATGACTTCACGCTCCAGACCTGCAGGAGATTCAAAAAAAAAAAAAAAAAATATATTTAAAGACATTTAAATGTAATAGACTTGCGTATGTTTGGACATGCGTTACGAAAAATAGGTTGATTAACTGTTTTTTTCCCACTTTTGTCTTTCACACAGTTCGACTGATTCCTATTGAATCTTGCTGAATTGTTAGTCACAATCAATTAGCCATCAGAAATCATAATTGCATCGGTGATGAGAAACCCAACCCTATAAATAACAGCCAATCGCTGTGCATGTAGGCGCTGGCCAGCTGACTGGCAGAGCAGAGATTCAGGATGATGCATTATTAACTCTGAACATGCTCACTCTTATTAGTCTGTGCACAGAACCCACGAATTAATCACAAATGTGTGTAATACGTTTACGTCCAATAAATACGTTTATGGAAATTTGTATACAAACAGCTAATAAAAGATCTGTAACTACACTATCAATAAAAAAAGTATCTTACCAAGCATGTTGGAAGATTCAATTAGCATGGTGTCCAGGTCTGTCCAGTACATCCTCCTTTCAGCATAGTCAATAGTAAGCCCATTGGCGCGGCCAACGTTGAGCACAAGAGTAATACGGCCTGTGCCATCCATAGCAGCACGGTCAATCTTGGGTCTTCCGCCCCACTCCGTCCAGTACATAAAACTGAAAAAATGCACTACAATGAGGCTATGACTTTCGAACTTCTGCACTGTAACTGATGACAATAGTACACAGCTTGTATACTATTGAGTACTAACAATTGATTCTCCACATAAATGTGAAAGCCTGATTTCTAATGATATAAAAATATTGATTTTAGATGTTGCAAATAAATGTGGCAGAACATCTCATATATATGACTGATACATCACATTTTCCCCAAAGTAAACATGTTTGGAAATAAATGTATGTATTTGGTGATATGATTATGTGTTTATTAGGATCTTTGGTTACGTTCATGGCACGCACACATTATCAGTCCCATCATTCATTAGGTTTTAACAGTGCACAAGTTTTTAGATCACAATTATGGATGTGGGAGAACCCCAGATGAAACCCACACAGACACGAGGAGAGAAAGCAATCCAAAAATTCACAGACAAATATAATATTATTGTTATATAACAATATATTTATATTGTTAATATAAATATGTGTTAAACAACTCCCGAAAGCAAATTCAACATACACAATCATTTATAATATTCTTTCACCTCTCTTCAGACTTACCCTTCCACGGGGTCTAATGCCAGCGCTCGTGGGTTGTCCAGGTCCTTCCAGACCAGGACTTGTCTGTGTTGGCCATCCAGCTTAGCTACTTCGATGCGATTTGTTCCAGTGTCTGCCCAGTAAAGGTTTTTCCCCAACCAGTCCACTGCCATGCCTTCTGGATAGTCAAGGCCAAACTCCACCACACGCTCCAAAGCACTGCCATTCATGTACGCCCGGCTGATAGACTTTACAGAAAAAAGTACAAACTTGTAAAAAAGAGACAGTTCAGCTTTCTGATGACTGCTTATACTAAATGATTTACACCGGCAGATTTAGAACCTCCACACACTTTTCCCACAGAAATGTAAGAGCAGCGGTTATAGACGTGAAAATAAAGATTAATGGTGAAGCAAGATATATAGAAAATAAATAATTTTGGTCTGAATAAGCAAATAACATTACAGGTATATAATTGGATTGGTTTCTGGACTTAAGGATTTGATAAGAATAAGCGGCTGGTCCCATAAACCAGTGGTCTAATTAACCGGATACGACTGCTGTGCACAATGTTAGTTAAATTAGATCTTCTCAACTTCTCAGCATTCATACAGATTTTTGTGTGATGGTTGACAAGGGGTGTGTTGCTTTGTGTTTGGGATAAGTTCAGACAGACTGAAAATGTGCATGTTTAAAAAGGTTGGAAATCCCTGGACTAAGCAACAAGGTAAAAACAGAATAAAATATAAAAAAGAATTAACAAAGTGTAAAAAAAAAAAAAAAACAGTGCTCAAAACAAAGTGGGTACTACGCCATCAATTATTTCAAACCTGACATCTCAGGAGAGCCCATTACTAAACTTTGCTTTAGGCTCAGGCGCAGCTGGTTTAGAAATACAGACAGGTTTTCTGGCAGGGTGCGAGCCCCGGCCTATATGACTGACTTCACGTTCACACTAGGGGTGTTAACACAAAGTTAGTGCTAAGACAAAGTGATGGTAGGGTATCACAGTGTAGCAAAACAAAGCACCAATTTGCCATGGTGGGATCCTTCCCAGAAAAATCTCTGCCAGAACATCGCACAGTTTCCACCACTAAATCTTAATCATCGCTTCAGCCTGGTATCATCGCTGATCCAATTAATACCACACGCATACACATGGCGCATGATAGAGCAAGCCACCTAACCGCAATAAGCCATGTTTCACTTCTGATGTCCATAAGGTGGGTTTGGCAAAAGACTCCACAGCCCCTTACTGAGAAGCGACTTTGTTCCCTAGCTGGCATGAACCGTGGCATCCTGTACTAGACCCCATCAGTCTCTTGTAGCCTTCACTCATCATACATACCAATGTAATGTCTAAGTTTACCTATTTTGAAACGTACTAACCAGTTCAAGAAGCTTTCCTCTGCACAGAAACCTACACATATCACCATTAATGCTGTAGAACCTTTTTAATTAAACTCTTACTTTGTAATTAAACCAGTCACAATACTTTTTTTCACCATTTCATAGAATTTATACAAGTTTCACCACATTCAAAATCAACCCTAAACCCTGCCAGATCAGCAAAAGTCTTTACCAAATATCAGAGCACTCAGCCATTATGAATGACAGACATAATTATTAGTATAATTTATTCACTTCGTCGTATTTTTAAAATCTTTGTAAGCCATTTTGAACAATGCCTTAACGGTAATAACTGATTATTTCAATCTGTAATGCCTAGTATTCTTCTACCTACCTTTAGTGTGATGTCTGTCCAATAAATTCGGTTGTCAGTAACATCGAAATCGAGCGCTGATGCCTCCTTGATGCCAGTAAGCGGAATGGCCACATTGTTGTTGGTGGTCTCCAGTGAAATGCGCCGGATGTCAGAATGGCGTGAGAAAAGCAGAAAGGCTTCAGGCACGATACAGGTGCTCATGTCACCCATGAGCTCCAGTCCAATTGGGCAGCCACAGGATACACCCTGCGGCTTGTACAGGCACAGATGACTGCAGCCTCCGTTGTTCTCGGCGCATGCGTTTGTCCCTGAGAAAGAACGAATATTTGAATATGGGGTTTGGGGGGCTTGGCTCTAGACCACAAACATAAAACCGTCTGGAACACGTTCATTTAAAGAGCATTCTGAACATTAAAAGTCCAGAAGTAAAAAAAGTAAGTAACCCAGACAATATAACATCCCCATTAATAAATGCTTGGGAACATATTAAAAGAGCCAAATCAATAGAAGTGCATTGCTGAATCCAAGATATTTCAAGTTTAGTCTAATTTTATTGATCAATAATAAGCTATTCCCACATTTAAGACTACCAACAGTCTAAATAATATGATACTAACAGTTAACGAAGTCATAGTTTAGTACAATAAAAGCATACAGGAACATCTAATATAATATATTTGATGAGCATTGATAAACAGAGTATTAGACAATGATTTCGTATGGAAGAGATTTGCAGATTTCTTCCTCTATAGTGCTTAACATTAAACAGATGCAGGAAACTATTTATCAGACAGCACTGCATCAAGAACATCAAATATAAGTTTGTGGGATTGATTGCCACATTTGCAACATATTTAATAACAGAGAAATAAATTGGACCTGTGATCATTAATTACTTTAATTTGTTAAAAGGCTTGTTTCTAATTCTCGAGAATTAGAGCGAGACCTACGAGAAACTACTGAACTCACCAAATGCCTGGTGGACATAAGTGGCCTTTAACCCCATAAGGTCAGGAAGCTGGTCGATGATCACTTCCCTTTCAGCTGTATACTTGTGGACACGCTCAATGCTTCGCCGCTGCCAGTCTGTCCAGTAGATAAAGTCACCCAGGAGGGTAAAGCCGAATATGTGTGGGAGTTTGTCCTCAACTAAGATTCTCCGGTCTGTTCCGTTCATATTCATCATCTGTAAAAGATGTAAACAATAATAAACATGGTACAATACACTGGGCATATCAAAGATAAGCAGCATCTCTTATTTGATGGTTGCAGTACAGCTTTAAACCAAAATAATAAAGAGTGTTGTGGGGAAATGGATCAACTATATAGAACACAAACAAAGAAAGCACAAATTGCTGCATGACATGGCTGGAGACGAATGGAATGTGTTATATTGCAAATCTTGCAAACAAATTCATACAGTACATTCGTCCTGTATAGTCTCAAAACAAACAAAAACCAAAGATGAATGAGTGACCTAAACTGCAATTGTAGTGAATGGAGAAGGCAATCATTTATTAACTAAACGCAGTAAAACTGCATGCAGAGTTCTCTGGGGATACATTTATCTCAGATGCACCGGAAGACAGCAAACATGTGCTGTGGTCAGACGACTTGATATTTCAGGTGATTTTTGTGAATAACAGATGTAAAACTATTACAATTCAACCGATCAATGTGTTTTTGAATGTGATTTCAGATAAGAATAGTCTTGGATAAGAAAAAGAACCTGTGTGCTCGGGTGGCAGAGTGGATTAACACTCACACCACTTCTGAGATCAGAGCTTAAACCTGGCTGGGAGTCTCAAAGACCCAAGTGGAGATTAGTGTGTCTCTCCATGTGGGGTGATGCTCAATAGCTGGCAATACTGTGTGCATGATGATGGATCCTCCTTTAGCCAGAAGGAGATGGTGCGAGCAGTAGAGTATTCAAATCTGCATCAGGGATGAGGTAATGAATACACTAGGGAAGTCATAGAATTAACGACTCCTACTCCAAAAAAAGAAAATCAAGTTTAATAAATATGATGCACATATGTGTTGTTGGGTGAAAACAAAAGCTTTTTGGAAATACGGTCACCAGCAAGACCAAAATGAATCAGCGTCAGGCAGTCAAACAAATAGCTGTGCATATGCTCAACACATTGCAATTACAAGCAACCATCTGAAATTAGGGGGCTTGTTTGCGAGAAACAAGCAAAAAAGAAGACGTGTGGTGAGTTTTTCCTCAACAACTTGGAAGTTTTTGCTACATGCAAACACAGACATAATGAAGACAAATTGGACCTTTCCCTACTACATTTTAAAAAGTGTTTCTTGTAAATAAAAACACATGCACCACTTATACAAGCTGTCTAAATTTAAAAACAATGGACTGGTGCATCATTGTGCCACATGCCAGCACACATACAGCAAACATTTTTCTACCTTTTCTTGCGTCCTTTGCACAACTGCACTATAATTACATTTCTAAAACATATCGGATATGAAAATGTTTAATTGCTTCTGCAGGCTGCACTTTGGCATACAAACTTCGTCTAGCCCCCACCTCCCAAACACGAGCACACACAAGCATATATGAAATGGAGTTTCCATTCTTAGTGAAATGGCCTCAGCCAAAAGGTCTCCAGTGGTTTGGGAGTTGTGACCACAGTGCGGTGTTGGTTTCAGATTCTGAGGCTATTCTAAACAGTGCAGACCACAGCTGGAGTAGAGGCCGCAATCGGAACCAGATGTAAGCTGCAGACGCAAGAAACACCACCTATTCAAGTTAAGGCGAGCTAGCCTGAGTTACTTTCTCAGACCTCTCTGTTAACTATCAGTTTGGAAACTTCTGGTCAATAAAAAGGCTAGCTCCTACTGGTGAACCCAGTGTCAGTGTAAAAATGATGAAGAAGTGATGAAGAAACACTCAGTTACACTAATGATATCTACTAAGCCACTTCAGCAAACTAGTATCAGCATTACGTCATGACTGAATTGCGTTGGCAGTTGAGATACAGTCAATATTCAAGAGAGCAGACAACATGGGAGAGTTCAAATCCAGGCTCAACTACATAGCCATAGTTGGGTTCTTAAGCAAGAACCTTAACCCTGTCTGTTCCAGGGCCGCTGACCCTGAGCACAACTTTCATACCGGTTGGGATATATACAGAAAGAATTTTGTTGTACGGTACATCTGTATATGTATATTGGACAAATAAAGTCATTCTATTCTATTTGCAGCTAATATGTTCGAACTTTATCAAGGCGACCACACTAGAAAAAATAGTCATGATCAAAAACACTAGAACAACTGTCATTTAAGGTGAATAATGGACAAAGAATACCAGTACGCATTGGTTGTATAGATTGTGTGACCCCGTGCATTGTAGTGCCAATTCCAAGACTGGATAAACAGGTGGTTTGCAACAAAAAGACCATTTGCTGTTTAAAAAAACCTTGTTCCAATAATTAATAATCCAGACCATGACCTGATGTGGCGATTCCTAACAAGATTATTTGATTGAATAAACTGGGGGTGGCACTTGCATGCATTTCTGCACAATTGTATTGATGAAAGATGAAATTCTGTCGGTTTAGCACAAAACCCTGTAGAATATTTTAAAGGAGTTGTTCCTTGCTACAGTTGCCTTAGGCTTGATCAGTGGGGAATAGGGATTGTTTATATCTTTGGCCTTTAACTCTGTAAAGCTGCTTTGTGAGTAGTTCTATTGCAAAAAACACCATAAAACATAAAACAAATGACTTAAGAATATAACTGTAATTCAATAATGACCCTGATAAACCTTTACACATAACTCTAAATCACTGTACCTAAATAAAGTGACACAGGACAACGGAGTGCATTTCTATTACGAATCTAGTAGTCCAGTAAAAGTACTCATTTGAGCAGTGGACAAGAGAAGGAGTTCTGATATTAGTATCAAGTTTTAACAAGCATCACGTTACACATCTGGGCAAAAACTAAACAGCCTGTAAAACTTGCATGTCTTGTGCTACTATGCCGACACCTTGCAAAGCACAAAACTTTTACTATCACATTTCCAAGTAACTGGAAAATTGTGCAATAATATTGGGTTTATATGGGGCTGCACTATGGTGTAGACTTGCATCTAAACCAGACAGTCGCAAAACAGAACCTAGTTGTTCAGATTAGTTTATACTGGCACGCATCAGCGTAGAAAAGAAATGAGCAAAAAAAAAAAACTACAGCGTTACAAGCTGAATTATATTATAACAGACTAACTGCGTAACAGTTTGTCATTCAAGAAGCTGGGACTGGTGTACATTTACAGGTCTATTAACCATGGAAAAGAAAACTGTGTGGTAAGAGAGAGAGAGAAAGAAAGAAAGAGAGAGAGAGAAATTACACACAGCGAACACAGGTTAAAGCAGATAATCCCCATATCCCCACTATAAAAGTAACCTGAACAATTATCCAATTTAATTATTTAGCCAACACTTTCTACAAAGGATGCCAGTGTTGATGCTGAAAGTTGCCAACTAACTGTATGTGCACATTTAAATTTGTGGATAAAATGAATTTGTCTGCTGTGGTGGTGGATGCCATAAGACTTGTGACAGAGCCACCGGCAGAGATCTCAGCATGGGGCAGAACTGCTGCAGGCTGGCAGATAAGGGCAAGCACAAAGGAGTCCCTAAAGAGTGCACACACACGCACGCATCCGTGCATGTACACACTCGCACGCAGAGCCATCAGCAATATCGTACACCGCCCCCAAGAATGTTTAACTAGACAAAGCAATGGAGGAGGTCACAATTACTGACTAATAAGTCTTTTTCTTTCGGTGGTTGCCTCTGGGAAGCCATTTACTTGTGCCACAATTCAACACCACCGAGTCCCACATCACAGAACCCACCGGACATGTAGCGCTTGGCTGCAGCTGTGGTTTAATTGTTACTACTACAAAGCACTAGCACCAGTGTAATGGGAAACAACAGCATAAAAGTGTAACGCATAGCCAACGTAAAGGAAGACAGTCTATCGTCAAATAAAAAAATAACTAATGTTGTCAGAATAAGCTTGTCTCCAGGGCTTTGGACAGGAACCCCAGATCTACCACGAATTAATGGCCTTAAACCTAGACCCTAATCATAGTACTGTACAATTGTAAGAGTACGTAAAATATTATATATTTATCTGACTTATTTTACAACGAGCAGATTAAACAGCTTATAAATCAAGTGCACTTGTTCATGACGAACTATGTGACGTGCTTTAGTTTTCAGCTGTATCTATGATTCCAGGATCAAATCAGGATCATGCTGTTTGCCTTCGACTGCTGTAGACCGAGACAGCACAATAGATGTAACAGACTGACTATAATAGAATACACGCTCCCCACATCACTCCTGTAGTAAAGCTAATAATCACAACAAGTGAAACATCTGTTAACTGTTGTTTGGGATCTGTTTGGCCGTGCTATCCTCCGAGCGTATTGGCTGTACTGTGTACGGCAGCTCGAAAACAAGTGATGATAAGCTGTGTCATGGAGGATGTGCATGTGCTAGCCTTCGCACTCTCTCTGGTATGAAAATTGTTAGTGATACTAATGAGCAGGTTGGGTAACTGGCCATCCAAATTTGGGAAAGAGTTGTTAAAATAAACCTCACAGATCAAAAACGACACAATATATTAAACATTCCATTCAAGACACAATGTAAAATATGTATAGACAAGCGAAGATGTACAATGCATGCTTTAAACCTACCTCGATCTTGTCAGTTTTGGCATCTCCCCAATAGATCTTTCTGTCTGTGTAGTCAAGCGCTAATCCGTTAGGCCAGCCTAGAGAAGAGTTCACCATTATCACTCGCTCAGTGCCGTCCAGAGCAGCACGCTCTATCTTTGGATTTTCTCCCCAGTCAGTCCAGTACATTTGCCTACAAGAATGCAGAAGATGCAAAAAAAGCTATTGATTTGAGTTGGCAGAAGGATGAAGAACAAACATTGACAGCAACAACAGGCCTTGTCCTAATGTAATCCCAGTCCCCTACAACCCCCAGTCCCCACGACAATCAAGAAATCCCAGCTGTAGCTGAAGAAAATTATTTAAAAAAAAAAAACAACAACAACAAAAAACAGGCAACCCCAAGCTACAAACACTACAACATTTAGAGACAAACTATGCCCAAGTGGCACAGTGAAATATTTCACACACAGACCAGTGCACAAACTCTAAACTCTGAATCCCGTTTTGAATCTCGCCACCACACCTGGTCTGTTTGGTGGCATCTAGTGGACACAACAGACAGCCTGATAAGGCCTGGGAGGATGTTTTGACTAAGAGAACAAGGACCTGAATCTGAAATTTGATAAGTTTGGTTTATTACAGTAATGTTGGTTTATATAATTTAAGATTTAAGCATAAATATACATCTATTTAACATCTGGACATTTTGACTTAAATAAGGTTAATTTGTATGTCAAGGTTCTATTGTGATCTTTGCTGCATCCCTAATCACATACTAATATTAATACAACAAAATTGTAACAACAATCCAGATAGATAAAAATAGACACATACCCTGCGACAGGGTCCAGAACGATAGCTCTAGGTTCGTCCAAGTCCTCGGAAATCAGTATCTTTCTCATGGTGCCATTGAGGCGTGTCACTTCGATGCGGTCTGTGCCAGTGTCAGTCCAGTAAAGGTTCCGTGCAATCCAGTCCACTGCGATGCCATCTGGATGGTTTACTTGTGAAGTGACTAGAATCTGTGATTCACTACCATCCAGCTGAGAGCGTCGGATAGCTTGGACATCATCGTCTGTCCAATAGATGTGACCTTCCACAGGGTCATAGTCGATGGCGATAGCATGCCGAACGTCCTCGACATGCAGAACAATGTCTGTGAAGTCGGGTGTGTCCAGGGAAATGCGGCGCAAGTCGGTTCGACGTGCCAGAAGTAGCAGCTTTGTGGCTCCTGCAAGGGAAAAAGATCCAAATGTGATTTCCGAACTAGATATGATCTATTTATATGATCCACTGGATATAATCTATACATCAACTACAAAACGTTTGCTGGAATAATAGAATCAGATTTTGAACAAACCCTTGCATTCCATAAAGACCTGTGTACGTCATGAAGACGTTTACAGTTGGAAGCGTATATATAATGCTTATACACTTAAGTGTCCAGACTTTGAGAGACACCAAACACGAAATATCTATGAAAAAGGCTGGTCAGTTTGGCAAAATATTTATTTATCAATAGAAAATGGAAGTTTCTGAAGTGTACTCAGTGTCCCAAAATAAATCCTTATAAAAAAACGGCGCCTGGCTAAAAACGTGTTCCATCTCTTCCTGAACTGACATGACCAAGTTCGTAAATTGAATTACTCCCAAATCATCAGTGGTTTTTGAACGTAAAGAAATATAAAAGATGTTAAAAATCAATGTTTACTTCCAGTATTTTCCAGTGGAAATGGAAATGTAAGCTGAAAAAAATTACAAATTTCACCAATTATCATGCAAGAAATTAAAGTTCAAATATAAAATCCTAAAACCTCAGTGTACTGCAATAAAGTCATATTAAATATAGTCATGTTTCTCACTATGAATGCTTTGACTTTAATTATTTCATAAATAGATCTGGCGACTTTAACTGAGGGTATCGCCGCCGGAGTCACATACAATATAAACAAATGTCCACTTCTAAACAGTGTAACAAATCCAGGTTCTTGGATTTGGAATTAAACGGACGAATTATCTATTCAGACGTATTGTTCTGCTGCGTATGTCGTCCATACAAATAACAGTGTCCATCTGTGTCAGCGGAAGAAAATGCGCACAAGCGCGGAGCTGTGTTGCTATGGCGACGGAAGGTCGGCTTTGCTGTACACCTTCAGCTTCATGGAGCAAACGAAAGCAAAAAAGAAAAAACTGCGGAGCGCTCATATGCAGGATTCAATTGGCTGGCTGAGGATTAAAAGATGAGGGAAAACTAATAAAATCTCAGACTAAATATGTCAGTAATTCACCTTCAGCTAACACTGGAGAACATTTGAAACAAAAAAAAAATCTGCTACCGAATATTTTGGAATGCTGCCATTACGCTAGGGAGAGAATTTCTGATGGTTCTGTCATGTTTGTGTTTACACTCCAGTTTTAGCGACGAGCAAGAAAGGTCCTTGTTAATTTTAGATGATTGATATTTAAGAATGCAAGCTTTGAAATGTTGCATCATAAACAAAACATAAAAATCAAGGCACTGCCATATACAGTGTGCCGGCACTGATTTGATGGAGATGTATAAATTGGCCTTCAGTATATCGCTCGAGGTTCAACAAAGCAGGGATTCTGAGTACACATGTGGTGCTATTTGAAATAATACTTCGTTTTATTATTCACAACAAACAGCAGAAAACACTGGAGACATTCTCCTAGACTGCTTGAGGATGTTTCACAAATTTCCCAGCCAAACCTTTTTGAGTCGACTTTCTTTCTTTATATTGTTCATTTATTTACATATAATGCAGGAATGTTAATTAAATGTCATTTTAGCGCAAATATATTTTTTAATCCAGCATCATGAATCATAGTAAAATTTTACTGGACGACTTTATCAAAAGCAACTTATAATTCAAACAATTACTAGGAACATCCTGTAAAGCAATTCCAGACTAAGGGCCTTGCTCAGGGATTCAACATTGGCAAATTTTTGGTAGTCAATCAAATCACATCATGGGAGGAATGTATTGCAACTTCGATACCAAAAACATTTTACAAAAGCTAAGATGCTAGAATATCCAGCTAATAAAAATGGTCAAAGATGGCTTCATTACAAAAATGCATTTGTCTGTATACCATTTCTGCAGGTCTTGTTATCTTCTAGCAGCTGCACTCCTGTAGGACAGGTACACTGATAGTAGGGTTTTACTGGAGAGAGCAGGCAAAGGTGGGAACAGCCGCCATTTTTCAGAGCGCATGGACTTATCACATCTGTTAAACAAAAAAGCAGTTTTAAAAATAAGCATGAACTTTGAAAGAACGCAGACATAAAATCAAATGATACATACAATTGTGACTTGAGTTACTAAAACCCACAAAAAACAGCAAGAGAGGAGAAATGAAAAAAGAAAAGAAAACAAAACTAGAATAGTGCGATGAGTGTCCCAGGTTTCTCTCTAGGCCATGAGAAATTCTCCATGTTCAAATCGAACAGTACTTCTATTGTATGACGGTTGCATAGAGAGCCATAAAGGTGACTGCGGTATAATCATCTCTGCAGAGTAGTATTACCAAACATGCCAAAAGACCTTTGTGCATTGTTGAGTGAACCTATGATCTGGCATAGTAAGACAGGCCGTGAGACATGGAGAACGGAACTTCTGTAGTGAAGTAGTAACAGCACCTTTGTTTACTCATTAAACATAAATGAGATGTAGTCTTACTTTGATGTAAAAGCTTGCAATACTGTTCCAAATAAGTAGGAAAAGTTTATAAAGTGGTAAGCCACAAAGCATGTTAATATTGGCAGTATTACCCATGGTTTGTCGTTTTTGGCTGAAAACATGAATGTCCATGGGCGAAAAGATTTGCGAGTGGACCTCGCGTCTCTCCTCCCCAGTTTGCTTCTGGCATGAGTGGATGGAGTGCGTGTTCCAATCTGTCCAGAAGAGTGTGTCCTCGTATAGGGTTAGGGCAAAAGGATGCGGGAGGGAGCCTTTTACCACCACCTCTCTGAGAATTAAAGAGCAACAAACAATTAATCAGAACAAATTTCTAAATGAAATAACAATATATGCACCACCAAACAAATCATAAGTATGCTAATATGTGCGGTGTGCACTTGTCATCAGACACAATTTACACTAACAGTTCCTGGAAAAATCAGGGAGATAAACCACAAACAGAATGTGATGGTGGTGGATCCAAATACCAAACACTAACAAATGATACAAAGATCATGATGGTAGCATGAAATTCAATCACAAATAGCTTCATGATGTCTTATTTACTATGCCTGCTTATTTAAATATTAGAAAATTACATAATGCAATCCAATAGCGATACAGAATCGATATCATGTTTTACACACTGGTTGCATTCATGCATTAGTCAGTACACAAGTATCATAGATAATTTTGACTGTGGGAGGAAACCGGAGTACCCAGAGTAAAGCAACGCAGACACAGTGAGTACACATGCTAGCTCCACACAGCAAGAACCCGGACCGCCCCACCCGGGACCATCTTTTGTGTTTGTTCTACTGACGACATTATGATGCAAGCATCCAACACTGCATTCTAATAGAAGGAATCAAAAAACAAAAATCACCAGGCTATGAAATTACCGACAGAACTAGGCCTGGTGGCATTATTATTTGGTATGCAGAATGGATAAGAGGCCTTTTAAAAATATTTCCGTTAGCCTTGCTTAGTAAGCATAACATGCAAACATCAAGTGCTAATAATTTGTGTCTGTATCAAAGAAATAATTCAATAGTCTGACTTGACTGTAGTGACAGAAGGAGCAAAACGAAATATCTTGCATTCACAGCACCACACCCACGTTTATTTTGATGGCACATGAGCTGTCAAAAAGAACAAAATACCTGTCCCCAAAAGAACCACGCCTTAGTGCATTACACTGCAAGCCACACTCTCTGATTACATGACTTACCTCTCAGTGCCATCAAGATTGCAGCGATGAATGAAGTTAAACTTTGCGTCGGCCCAGTAGAGTTTTTTCTGGTTGTAGTCCAAAGTAAGCCCATTGGGCCAGTGGATATTCGTATCAATGATTACAGCTCGGTTTGTACCATCCATTCCTGCCCTTTCAATTTTCGGGATCTCCCCCCAATCTGTCCAGTACATATACCTACAAAAAAGGAGAGAACAAAACCTATTAGTGCTTTGCTTTATGTTGCACTTAAATGCAGTGGGGACCCTACGGCACATCCTGCCAATGATAACAGCCCACCCTTATCTTATCTCCGAGATTCCCTTTGACCTTTCTTCTAATATGGATGTATCCTGCCTTTTGGTCTAACATCTACAATGTCTTCAGGCTATATCATAACAAGCTTGAACAAGGAAATGTTGCTTACTTTTCTTTTATATTTGTGGAGCAGTCATGTTCCACAATATCAAAAGACATTGTATCCATACCCTCATGCCATAAATGAGGGTGATGGGTCACAACAAAAAATAAGTAGCACATACGTATATATATACAAACATAAATTGCAATAATTAAATAAATCACAGTTTTGTTACATTGTGTAAACCAATGTGACTAGATTGTAGATCAAGGGTCACCAACCTTTTTAAAACTGAGAGGTACTTTTGGGGTACCAACTAATGCGAAGGGCTACCAGTTTGATACACACTTGTGAAATCACAAATTTATAACTTTCAAATATGTCTTACTATTAATAATTATATATTGTAATGTCCGTGGGTCACGCGGAA
>JAOTRQ010074484.1:0-12078 GCA_028565875.1 Hoplisoma paleatum
CTGCTGTAGAGATACAGGGTTGGGGAAAGACCTGGCAACCTACCCTGTAAAATGAAATTGCCGAAATACTCTGGGATTCATTCAATAATGTTCTTTGTTTTCCTCTGGTCATAGTCATGGTGGCTCTGGCACCACCACAAAGAGACCGTATACGAGGCAGGAACAGAGCAGCAAACACTAACCGATCAGGATTTTTTTAAAAAAAACATACACATTTAATCATTGACTTTGCTCACATCTCCCCAAGGCATTTTAGAGTTCATCATCTGAATGTTAAAGGAAGAGCAATGCCTGCTGGAACATCAGCCCATAAGAGTCATGTTTCATGCAATTGGTTATTATATGTAATATAAACAAATTATAGATTAAATGAACATTATTTTAGGGAAATTGATTTACAATATTAACAAAGCCTAAATAGAAAAAATCTCTAGTAATTTGCGCAAAATAACAGAGTGTACTGTACATTGCTTGGCCATAAAAGGTCATTCTCTGATATTTTTTCGATTAAGGTATGTATATGCTGTGGCATAGTTTCCACAAGCTCTTGCAATTTGTTTCTGTCCAGAGCTGCATTCATTTCCCCCCATGATCTTGTACTGATGATGGAAGATTTGGACCACTGTGCAAAATCGTATCCAGCACATCCTAAAGATTCTCAACAGGCTTCAGATCCAGACTCATTACTGGCCAATCCATGTATGAAAATTATCTCATGCTCCCAGAACCACTTTGGTTTAGTACTTGTACAATTTGAGCCTGATTAATCCTGGCATTGTCATCTTAGATTATGCCTGGGCCATATATTATAGTTGAAGAAAAAAATAACGTATGTTATAACCTTGTCGTTCATATATTCATGTAGTCAGGTGACCTCAGCCGGCTCTATTTTTACCCTGATGTGCCCATGACACCGGAACATTGTCAATCAGTACTCATCAGATCACATGAGCTTTTATAGGCCCAGCATTCAATCTTTATGTTCCCTAGCAAACCGAAGCTGTTTTTGCTGGTTAAAATCACTGTCAAGAGGTTTTCTCCCA
Organism: Hoplisoma paleatum; assembly: GCA_028565875.1. Taxonomy (NCBI): domain Eukaryota; kingdom Metazoa; phylum Chordata; class Actinopteri; order Siluriformes; family Callichthyidae; genus Hoplisoma; species Hoplisoma paleatum. The sequence goes on from JAOTRQ010074484.1 coordinate 1,044, forward strand.
TAGATTCCCTTTGCATTGTGCAGGCGAAAATGCTCTTACTTTTACTTATAATAATTACACTGAGAACTACTATTGTTTTTCTATTATTTGATTTCACCAAACGTTCAAATGACACAACCATTTAAGATTTCCTTCCGACCCCATTCCTCCCTTAAAGATGTTTTTTCTTTGCTGTCATTCCCCTTTTGAATAATTGTGTTAGACAGTTCGTAACCACAGTTTAGTACTTTCAGTAAGCTACTTAGATGTTTTATCTGGTTACTGCATGCAAGTAATTGGACCCTGAAACAGAATAACATTTTCCATGACCACAGGATGTGTCATTTTTGTTTTAAAAAAATTAGGAGCTACTCCATGCAGCAGCTGGGGTTAAATAACTTGTTGCCAAGTGAAACATAATCACCTATGCAGTAATCATCCAATGGGAAACTCTACCTATTTGCATTGTTAAATACAGGTGCTGACTTTTTTGGCCAAGCACTGTATTACTATTTTGTTTGAAGAATAGGTACAAATAAAAAAAAGTGTTTTAAGAATAGATGGTAAAATACAGGGCATGGGTCATGCAAGATGATTTATGCTAAAATATTATACATTACTGAGAGGGTTAAGAAAGTTTCTCAGTAGATATATACACACACACACACGCACGCACGCACGCACGCACACACACACACACACACACACACACACACACACACACCTTATGTACACAGTATGGTACCAGATGCTTTCCCTGTGAGATGGCTAACCTTGACCCAAACATTATCCTGTGTGAGGAAGATTTGTTACTTTCAGAAGAGTACATCAACATAATCATTATTCTCAGGGTCAAACTATCCTTGCACTTCAATCAGAAGATTACAGTATGAAAAACAGAGAAAATACAGAAAACCTTTGCAATTTTGTGCATGTTTCTCAAACATCCCATCCACATCATTACTAATTTAATACATTAACAGTAGTAATACATTAATAGTGGTGATACGTTAATAATGACATTGATAGTGATATCTTTTTCTTTTGGCTACTCATGTTGGGTGTAAAGTAATCTAACATAATATAAAGTAACATAATACATAACATAATGTGAAGTAGCTGGGACTTTTAATTAACTATAAATAAATTGTGTTTCATTTGGTTAGTACTCGTTGTCTGCTGAAAGTGAGAATTTATAATACACAGAATTTATAAGTGATTTATTGTAACTGTGTACATTTCATTCAATTAAAGGTTAAGGGCTTTACAGAAACAACAAGCAATGGCTAAAATGCCAATTGTACACTGGCGCTTGAGCCTGCAACCTTCCTATTATTAATCAAGATCCCTTACTGCTGTACTGCTTCTGCCAACACAATACAAGGCTTTTGCAATGTTATACCTTTTTGGATGTTTATTTTTGGATGTTGTTTTTTTGTTGGATGGTTTATTGGTGTTTCTGATAAAGCTTCTCAAAATTAATGTTACATTTACTTTTATCATGGTGTTTATTGTGCAGATGCATATTACATCGAGTGACCATTTGACCTTTTTAAGACATACAAATATTGTCTGGCAAATATTTCAAAATGGTAAAATTGTCCAGGTTTTCATTACATTTGCGTAGAGTTTTGCATTGATTGGACTCTTTCTCTTTATGTTCTGTCTTGGATGGCCAACATTGGACAACCATATACAAGGCCAACACACACACAGCAAGTGTGGCCGTTTGCTGGCTGACAGTAGCCAGTGACGGTCATTCGCAAACGATCTGATACTTTTTAATAGTTCTTAAAGTGAACAAAATGAAAATGAAAATGAAAATGGCTGGAATTCATGCCTACATATAATTAATCAACCATCTGTAAGGAAAACTGATTATTAATGTTTATGTATATCTTTGACTCTTTGACTTTGATTTATACACACTGACATTCATCCATCATCTAGTTGTACCATCGCTCAGTCCTAGTTTAGGGTCACCATAGGACACAACGAAAATACCTGAAAAGGTCACCAGGCTGTTGCAGGGAACAAAAACAAACGCACATACAGAACAAGTTCTGTAATTCCAATTAAACTGACTGCATGTCTTTGGACTGTAGGGGGGACCTAAAAAAAGTACCCCCCCCCCACACACACACATACACACACAGAAAGCCCTGAATTGCTTTACCCTGGAATCAAACAGAGTGACAGGGCAAATGCCAATTTATACTTCTGTGTCAATGCAATTCAATGTTACTCCATCACTTCAACAACATAGTTTTTCCTTTTATAGTTATGCATCTAGGTTGTATATGCGCTGTGATGTAATTCACCGCCACAATGCTAGAGGGACACGTCGAGCTCCTAAGGGTTCTGTTATGTTTATGTTTACACTCCGGTTTTAGCGATGAGCGTGGAGGATCAAAGGATCTGTAGAAAGGGCAGTGACCATCACGCAAAGGATCTGTAGAAAGGGCAGTGACCATCACGCAAAGGATCTGTAGAAAGGGCAGTAACTCTGCCATGCAAAGGCAGAAATTACAAACGTCCATAAGCCATGTCACCCATTCACTGACATAGTGCTTAAAACGACACCCCAAATCACCCAACAACCACCACCACCTTCGGACCAGTGAAGATGGAAGTCTGCCCCTTGCCACTTTTACCCCAGTCACCTCTTTTTTTTTGGTGAAAACCATACGTGTGGTTAAAATGCTTCAGTCTGTGTAAAGTTTGACTTGTGGGAGCCTGGAAACACAACGGTCACCTTGAGCTCCAGAAATAATGCATGTTTAGTGATACAGTACGGGTGGGAAATTGAAATGAAAATGAAGCACTTGCTCTAGGACGCTTGTTTCCGTACGTACACACGTCACGACCGTCAGATTTTCGGCTGCGATCAAACGCCAAACCCACGACTACGTAACCTTACTTTCGAGGTGTACTAGTTTGAAACATTTTGAACGGCTTTGTTCCTATTGGTGTTTCCCGAGCACGCAGCGGCACACGGCGTAAAGGGACGCTAAAGGAGAGATGCACACGGCGCACAAGGGCATGTGAGCGACACTTCCAGCAGCTGGGAAGAGACCCGCATCTACCCGGGGAAACGAGCGCATCCACTACAGGAAGCAGACGCGCATTCAGAGGAAACCGTCCGAGGCACCAGAGCACCTACACGGTGGAAGAGGCGCACACACACACTGCGGGATGAATGCACAAAAACAAGCTGTGCTACGACCGTGAAGTCAAGCGTAGACCGAGCAGAAATGACTTCCATTGGAAACGGAATTTGTAACCTTGACCAGTGCGTTTAAACGAGTGCAATTATGCCGGTGCGTCGAGGTCACGTGGCTCCGCAGAACACCTTTCTGGGAATCATTATACGCAAATTCGAGGGTCAGAGTAAGTGTCGTTTTAGATTGTTCCAGAAATCTATGACTACAGCTGGGACTTTTTATTTTTATAATTGTAATTTTTATTTATTTTTATTCCCATCATTCATATTCGTTAAATCCAAGTCATAAAATAATTGTCACCTGTATTAATTCTTGCTTTTTTTTCAATGACAACCCGATTAATTGGTTTAGAATTGCATTTAGTTAATATTGATTTGTGTAGAATTGTGTTTTTGATGGTAGAATTCGGCTAATATTGAATGATTCATGATTGCACTTTTTAGTAACGCTTTTCTCGGTACACAGACGGTAAAAGATCCACACAGCAGACTGGCCCGAAGTTTATTTTTAATAAACATCCATCATTGAACAACCCTGCATGTTTATACTTTGCCGTAAACAAGGAACAAACGATCACCTGTTTTTTTTGTCCGAAATGTGTTTATTTCAAAAGATAATTTTTTCTTCGTTGAAGAACTGAGGGAGCGTCTACAAACTCTGTAAAGCGGACAAATGTTTGAAAAGAATTGACGCTTGTGGTAGTTAGTAATGACTTGTAATACGTTACGATACTAAATTAAAATAAAAGTTCCACAGTTTAATAATAGTTAGATTATGATTGTATACATTTAATTGTATATATTATACGATTAAAACACATAGATTGGAATGTAGGTTCAGCATTGGTAAGGATCTGTGAGAAGGCTCAGTCAGTTTTCATGTGCTTCATCCATAAGATTGCGTTAATGCTAATTACTTGTTTTAATGAGCTTTTTTTCCCTTTTATGCATGCTTTTTATTCTTTCTTAGTGGCCATACATGACTGCTACCTCTCTGGGGCAAGCACATGGCAATTCTGAGCGACCATAATTGTTAATTTGGCTGAGCATGTAGTGTTATATTGTTAGATTTTAGAATAGTCTTTTACCACACTTTTTACTCACTTAGGAAATATTCGGCTACATTTACCCAAAACTGTGCATTCAAACATTCCTTTGTTAAAAATACACCAGGAGGCAGCTGTAAGCACACATGTTGGGTGCTGTTGGCAGCCATAGCCACGGCGCTCGGAGAGCAGTTTTGGGGTGAGGTGCTCAAGAGCATTTCACTCGTGACCACAAGTGTAAATGGCAACCTTCTGATCACAAGTTTAATTCAGTGATAACTTAGTGGTTAAGGTACTGGGCTGGTAATCAGCAGTGCACTGGTTCAAGCCCCACTGCCACCAAATTGCCAAAGAGTGTTTGGTTATTATTTTAATTTTTTTTTAGTTTTAGGCTTAGTAATGCTGCGTGTGTTGCTTTATTGATTGTGTAGCGCAGTGTGCACAATGCTGTCTTTTCCGCGCTGATTAAATCCAGTTTGAAAATAAAATAATACATGCGTGGCAGTACATTTCTTTTCTAACCTGTTGTGTAATGGTGGTTAAATGCTCTCACTTTTAATAGACAGGTAAATGGTGCCTTTATAACGAGTCCCAATCCACATTGTTTCAATATAGATACACTGAAACTGTCTCTGATTAAATGAAAGATCTACTTAATATGATGGAGAGGGAAAAGGTTGGCATACCATGTGTGAAAAGATTAAGTGGAAACCGATAAGGTTACGAGCAGGGAATATAGTGTAGGTGAAAAGAGGGTCTGATTAGAAATAGGTTGTGAAATAAATAATAGAAAAAGAATTTCCGTACAATTTTCGATGGTGTCAAAATAAGAGAGATGTGACTGGACCTGCTTTGCATGAACATGTTGCTGAATAGAATATAGGTCATGTGATGCTGATGATGACAGATGGTTGTAGTGTTTGTAAGAACAATAGAGATAACTGTAGTGAATACACATTTTAACATTTTGAGGAAGATAATGGGGTGGCATTAGATAAGGAAAATGTGCACACGAGTGGACAATGTCCAGAGTAGGTAACACAACCTGAAATAGACTGGAGACTGTAAACTGGTGTCTGTAGGAGAATAAGCAGAGGAAAAGGGTGTGGGTGAAACCAAGGTTTAGATAATGTCAGTTTGAGAAGAACTGTGATGTGAAATTCAGAGAAGTTGTGAGCCAGACACTAGCTGGTGATGAAAGAGTGCTAGACAACTGAGCAACAACTGCAAAGTGGTGAGGAGAATCCAGTAATAAGGTACTAGGTTTGACATCTGGATAAAGGAAGAATGTAAAATAGTTTTGACGAGGAGTAAAATTTGACGTTGACGTTTGAGATTAGAAAGATGTGGAAGAGAGAAAAGACTAAAGCTAATAAAGAGGTGAAATAGGAACGGCACATGACAAGCTGAATGAGAAATTAGACATTAATGAGGATGAAATAACTCATGGCGTAATCTTCCAGAAAAATAAACAGGACTTGCAAGAAGCATGTTGGGATCATTTGTGCTGACTGATTAGCAGTGTACTTAGAAGGTTTTAAATTATAAATTAATTGAGGAAATAAGAAAGGAAATGTTGGATGTTGTAGAGAAAATGAACCGGAGTGCCTCAGGTTAGCAAGGAGGAAGAGAGAGCAGCTACTAGATTGAAGTCAGTTATTCCAGTTGACGTGATAGTGTGGCAATGGAAATGTTAGTAGAGTTAACTGTGGAGTATTTAACTAGGTTGGTTATTAAAGTCTTTTTTAAATTTGAAAGTAGGCCCAAGCCTAAATAGTGGTTAGATTGTGAGTTAGGGTGTGCAGAGCTGCCACAAAAAATAACAGGGTCACAGTTACAGTCACAACATAAAGATCTGGGAAAGTAGATGCTGTAAAAGAGGTGAGAATTTGTTCACATTAATTTTGTTTCATGCCAGTTAGAGCAACATGGATGTTCCAGTTGCTTTAAGAAACTTCAGTCCAAAGGGAGGTGTACAGTTGAAAGCAGAACTTACATACATTAATTACTGTAAGTAGATAAATATACATGTTTTTTTTCACTGTCTGATAAACCGTTCATGTTTTAGGTCAGTTATGATTACCAATTTAATTTGCCAAATGCCAGAAAGTATTTTATTGTTTTCTGCAAGTGAAATAGTTTATGTACATTTCCTTTAGTATTTTTGAACCATTGCCTTTAAACTATATGACTTGGGTAAACTTTTTGGAAAACTTTCCACAAGCTTCTCACAATATTTGGTATGAATTTGGGCTCAACCGACAGAACTGTTCTAACTAAGTCACGTTTGTTGATCGCTTTGCTTGCACCTGCCTTTTCAGACGTTATAATCTTTAAGCCACTTGTTAATCAATTTGTCGCTATGCATTGGGTCATTGTTCATTTGGCACATTTACATGTTTAACTTGCCATCTATTTTGTGAAGTGCTCCAGTCCCCCTGGCAACAAAAAAATCCCACAACATGATGCTGCCACCACCATGTTTCACAGTTGGGGTAGTATTCAGCTTCGCAAGCCTCTTCCTTTTCCTCCAAACATAATAATGGTCATTATGGCCAATGATTTTGGTTTTATTAGACCACAGGACATGGCACAGGCCTTAAATACATTCACTTTTGTGTTTCAAATTATCTTGGATGTTTCCAATAAAGCGATCAGGAGCTTCCAAAGACATGACATCATAATATGGGCGGTCTCAAATGGTTTAAAGTCACAACAATCTTAGTGACGGCAAGCTAGACTGACAGGTCAAATAAGTTGGATTCTCTATGGAATATGACGTTTACAGATGTTATTTGTGGCAATGGTATTGAGCAGGTTGAGGAATGGCCCAGTGAATTAAAAGTGCAATTGGAAAGTAGTGATATCAAAGTTGATGTAACATTGAGTGAAAAAAAGATGATTTATGGATGCAGTTGGGGGACATGCAGGTGGTAGAGGTGACTAAGACATGCTCAGGACAAGATAAGATAAGATTGATTTACTGCGTCAACCACCAGAAAAACAACCTTTTCTAATGAACAAAATACATGATTATTTGTCATTTCTAGCATGAAGCTCTACTTGACTTTCTCTTCTTTCTCTGTTACAGATAAGAAGTTTGTAATAGCAAATGCACGGGTACAAAACTGTGCTATCATCTTCTGCAATGATGCATTCTGTGAGATGACAGGCTTTTCTCGTCCGGACATTATGCAGAAGCCTTGCACCTGCGATTTTCTGCATGGCCAGCTGACCAAGCGACATGCCATAGCTCAGATAGCACAAGCCTTGCTCGGCTCAGAGGAGAGGAAAGTGGAAATCACTTACCACCGCAAGGACGGTGAGTTCACTATGGTTTAAAATGCTTGTGCACCTATAAAAAAATAATAAAGTGTCAGTAACAATAACGCCAGACTGGTATGCAAACTGATCCCTGAAACATGTGTGTTACCTTATTTACAGGAAAATGCACATCATTGCATACTTGTTGGATGAGTGTAAGTTTTCTTTGTAGACATTATGGTTTAGCACATCTGATTTATGATTTAAATGGTTTAGCTTATTTAGAAGCTTTGGGTTGGAAAGTTGAGGATTTCATCTGGCAGAAGGAGTAGATTGTAAATCCAGCGCAGGCACAGAACAAAATGTAAATCTAAGTATAGATCACATAGTTGTATTAAAAAAAACTTTTTTATCAATTTAAACATTTTTGTATATTAGTTTTGAGAAATTTACTTTAGACATGCACCTCTTATATTATACTATTAACATCCTATTCCGAAAATCCTGTAGGAAAACATATTCAGAGTTTTTGAGTTAGTTCTCAAAGCTGTTTTTTAGGAATTTGCTTCTAACCTTATGCATACTTTTAAAGAATGGTCTCAATTTCAATCACTGTTCTCATGTTCAGTTGGGTTGAGGTCATGGTTCTGTGCAAGCCAATGTTGTTCTCCACATCTAACTGGGAAGCTGTGGATTGTATTTAGTACGATATAAGTTCTGTTCATTAATAATCAGTATCAACTACATAATATTTTCATCTTTAAGAATATATATATATATAATTCATTGTATATGTATAAACAAATTTTCCTGTAAAAACAAGCATTTTATGATGGTGGCTTTTCTCTATTTTGTAAATTAGGTTTTGTAAATAAACTGTTTTCAGAAACAATTATGTGTTCATAAGTTCAAAAAGGGATCACAAATTGCTAACAAGTAAGTTAGAATTCTCTAGAATTTAAGAGAAATCCATTTGTATTAGAGAGTGTATCTTATACCTTATGCAAAGAACCCAAGAGACATGACCCCTAATGAGGACATGAACTAATAAATCATCTACAATTTATGCTTGTAAGAAGGCAGAGGTTTTAAAACATGGTCTGCTGACATCTGTTCAGTAAATGGGGGATCCTTACTGGAACGGCCAGTCATCTTGTGGAAATTATAAGGTTCTTTAGATCACTGTTCTTGTCAATATAAATGCTAGTAATTTCCATCCATCCATCCAGCGATCCATCTATCCATCCATTTTCAACTTTTACCAGCGCTGAATTCTATTTATTGTCACAGCGGGACACACACTAGGTGATTATTCTAGGATACACACACACCAGCACACACAACGTTGATCTGGATCTTTATCTCATTTATCTCTTAAATAAATAGACGATGTTCTTGGAAGAATATTCAGGCATATATCAGACAGAGCTTGTGTGAGAGCAAGATTATTACAGTTTTAAAAGCAAATGGTGTTCATATGTCCTTGGTTCTAAAATTGAATGCATTTCTGTGTTAAATATGATCTTTTCTGCACCTTTGTACATATGAATAACATTACAAAGAAACATTTGTTTTTATATGTGTTTTACTTTCTGTTTGGCATTTTCCAAGACGAAAACAGAAAGACAAAGATATAAAAAGTGACAGAGGAAGGGAAGGAAAAGCTGGGGGAGGTAACGATAGACAAGAGAAAAACAGATGGAGGGTTACCGAGTGACTGAATGACTGAGTGATTGTAGGTAGAATCCTGCGAGTTGTTGTGACAGCTCATCTTCTCAAGTCTGACAGCAGCACATGGGAAGAATTTAAAGCTCCCAGAGAATTGGCTATAAACCCATCAATGTTTCTAATGACAATGAGAGAGGATTGGATAATATTGATTCGGATTCCAATGTAATTTTAGTTGGCTGTAAATCATTGGCCCAAATACCATGCCTCAAGGGAAATTAAAAGTTATTTTTAAAAATTAAAAGCTCTTAAAATGTTTTCCAACTTATCTTAAAACTTGGTAAACCATTGTAGCTAATGGAACATGGACAAGTTGTTTAAACTTTTTAGTTTTATGTTTTACCACTTTATCTGCTTTATCTTGGTCATGGTTGTAGTATGTTTTGGTTTTCCCAGAATTCCCCTGAGTGCAAATCATTGCTCAGTGACAGAAGTGGGGAACCACTTTTGAATTCCAACTGTATTGGATTGTTGAGTAAGTAGCATTAGATATACCTATAATATTTAATAAAATAAATTGCTGGCACTGATTCCCGTCGGGGAATGGTCGGGGTCCTTTATGTGTGGAGTTTTAATAAGTGTCTGTGTGTCCCTGGGGGGGGGGGTCCGTTTTCCTCCCATAGTTTAAAAACTTTGAGTCAGGTTCACTGGAGAAACTGAATTGCTGTGTAGGGTAATTGGTGTGTGCATGTAAGTGGACTGGTGGCATGCCCATGGTGTTTTTGTGCCTTCTACCCTGTTAAACAAGTGAGTGAGTGGATGAGTGAGTGAGTGAATTGGCGTTACAAAAGTTAGTTATTAAATCAGCTTGGATGGCAGTCTGACCCATGAAGTAATTTATTATTGGTTTAGATAGTTCTTTAAAAATATGAATTAGATTGCTATTTTGTATGATCCTACTTTAAAAGATTTTATCTAATTATAATGTGTTCTGTAAACAGTTTTATTGCACTGTTTCATCTCACAAAGGGATAGTTTGTCCTGATGAAAGACGTAGAAACACCTAATTAATAAACAAAAATGTGCAAAATAAGCAAATGTAAATAATAGACAATGATAACATAAGTAAACACATATTAAAGAGACAGAATAATTCAGATGTAATCCGGTATCTTGATCTAAAATAGTCATGAAAAAAATACATTTGCTTACAAATTTGCATACAGTTTATAAATGATTGTTATCTCCGTTATTAAGGGGGCGGTATTAATAACATATTAAACGGACGATAAATGAATAGAGAGAGAGATCTCCGTTATTAAGGCTAAAAGAAATTATAACCTGCAGTGGCCTGTGTGAAAAGGATACATTATCAAAATAACATTGTCAGTTATCTCAAACACTTCATTGCAGAATTTGTAGTTGTTGCTGCTAACCAGTGGCTTAATTAGGGTTATTAGGTTTAAGAGCAGTCACGTTTTTACCTAGACCACTGTAGGTTTGCATTTCTTGATTTTCATTTAAAAAACTGCTTGTTGTGTTTACTTGTGTTATTTTTATTTATTTATATTTGTTTGGCGATCTGAAACATATAAGTGTCACAAACATGCTACTATACATGCTACATGCTAACTATATTAGGGCCGGGACTTTAACGCGTTAATTTCGATTAATTAATTACAAAGATTTTAACGTGTTAAAATTTTTTATCGCATTTTGGAGCCATAATGATCATAATACTGTGTAATACACAACATGTGTTGTGTTACATTCTCTGTTCTTAATGCAAGATGTAGTTTAGTCAGAACTCTGTTGTTACTTTAGAAATGTCACTTTAATTTTTGTTTACACCAGA
>JAOTRQ010074522.1:0-12072 GCA_028565875.1 Hoplisoma paleatum
CCGAAATACTCTGGGATCGGTAACGATCCACAGAGTGACCCAGGGTCGATTTCGACTAAAGGGTAAAAATCAATCAAGCTGACATTAAGGCAGTTGCATATTTTGGGGTTTTTAAGATATGCATGTTACTGTCAAGGCAATGTCAGGAATGTCATGATTGTTTCAGCAAGACGATGCCAGGCCCCATTTTTTACATGCTATAACAGAAACAGAATGTGTGTGCTTGACTGAAGGATCAGACAGCCATGTCCATGGACATTTAGGAGGTGAAATCTTGTATCATGCAAGAGCAAACTATTTACACTTGGAAAACTGTAGCAATTAGTGTTGATATCTTATAAATATTCAGGATAATGAACAAATTCCTATATCTTATTTGCTTTTTACTAAATGCCCAAACATTATTTACTAATTGAATTGTGCAAAGTGCAACTGCCTCTTTTTGCTTGACCACTGACAAAAGCAGATTGTGGCAAAAGCTATACGTAGTTTTGTGTCTAAGATGGGGAAATTAAATGTTAACCAAAAATGGTTAATGCATTATTTGTTCATTAATGTTTGATTCAAAAGGAAGTGATGGTGAATAACAATGATTTAATTCATCTTCAGAATATGAAGCTAAAATAGGGTAAAAGAATATTTACACAATTTTTTTCTTAGGTTTTAATTGGGTGGCCGTTCTCATAAATGTATTGGTCATAAAAATTAAGTTTAAATGTAATATGTTCCCAACTTTATGGCAAAATTAATACGATTTAGTATGGAGGACACAAGGATGCATATACTTCAAATACTTCAAAATTAAATAATGTTTTTTAAGAACAAAAATTCAGTACAAAAGTACAACTAAAAGTAAATCTGTTTCATATATTTTACATTTAAAGATATTACAGTATTTAAAAATAACAGAATTTTGCTTGGTGAAGTTATTATAATGTACTTGATGTATATGGTGACATAGAATTACTTTTACTACCATAATTATTTTTTTATTATTATTCTTAGTTGATAGTGTAAAATTTGGCCCACCCCGGTGGAAAGAGACAGACCCCTGCCCTGATTCACTGGTAAGAAAGGCTGCACTACATCATTAATTGTTTTCTTCCATGGTAGCCAGTAATCTGTTCATATTCTAATTAGTTTTAATAAAGATCAAATAATAACCTTTTCTTAGTAAAAAAGTAAGTTTTTTTACTTTTTAGGCATTATATGATGACTGGAGCTGCGTTGGAGATAAAACCCAGTCTCCGTAAGTCAAGCTTACGTTTATGTAGTTCAGTTCTAACTTAAAATATTAAAATATTTTATGTACTGTAGATGTATTGCAGAGGAATTAAAAGAAATTGTTTTGTTGTTATTGTGGTTTGTGCAGGAGCCTGTTGGAGTGTGTTGAAGAAGCTTTGCTGGAAAGGTAAAAATTACAGCTGTTATAATTTTTTTTATATTTACTGTAGTTGTAAGCATTTTTAACTACTTACAGAATATACATGGACATAGTAAATGTCAGAAATCTACTTTTTACTCCCTACATTTTAAAAATAGGATCATTAGTTTCAAATAAAAATGTATTTATGTGTTTATTTTACCCTGATCACAGTACAGCCGTGGCCTGGTGTTAACGAAATGGGCTTGGTGTCATTCGTCCTCTCCCATGGTGCCCCCCCCCAGGCACCGTGGCTAGGTGCACTCGTTGCACTGGGCATGTGTACCCACTGCTTACCCTTAGCGTTTGCTCACGAGTGTGTGCAAATGTGTGTTTCACTGCACAGATAGGGATAAAAGTGGAAGATGAATTCCGCTGTGTGAAACAGTGGTAAAAAAACATTAATAAAATCTAAAAATTGTCTTTTTTTCTATTTAGATTCATTCCTCTTGCTCACTCATGTCATCAGTTATCAGTACAGAGCTTATTCATCTATCTCTTGATTGGCTGTAAAGATATAAGCGACTTAGTGAAGCTTTTAACCGGGAAAACAAAGAGGAGTTATTTTAAATAGTTAGGATGTACAAACCAGTTAAATATGGTTAAGTATTCAGCAAACATACAAAATGGCCTTCTGGAAGAAAAACGAGTCGATATAGGTTTGGTCTAGAAGGTCAGGTGAGCAGCAGGCATGATTCTTGTTATATAAATACATTGAAAATAATGGAAATGGAAAAAACATTTAGCCCGACTTCATATTTTTTTGTTCTTTTATGTTGTATAACTGAGCTCTCTATTTCATTTCAATCCAAAGCTATTGATATACAGTAGCTTAATATAATCATATTATCATATTATCAATTAATATAAACCAACACTCTGACCAGTGTGTATGATAGACCCACACAGAGATAATATGTAAATCTGATGAAGGTATGTATAGCAGTTAGGTTTTTTGCTGGTTTCTGTTTGTTTCACTGGAGTCTGATAAACATTACCTTTTAAGGTCAAAACACAAATTTTCCCAAAGAGATAATTGTGATACTGCATAAAAACTGCAAACTGGTACTGCGGACTGTTAACACAGAGCTCATAGTGGAAGAAAAAAAATAAATCATTCATCTCTCACTATTTCAGGAGCTTAACTATAAAGAAAGCACCATTGAACGAGGTATGTGGCACCTTGAGCCTAAACTGTCGAATGTTTGCTTTCTGCAGCCACTGTTGTGCTGATTGTTGTGTTTATGATGTCCAGAACTCAACCGAAGAGGACAAATATGGCACTGTGAAGAGGGTGGTCTCAAAACCGCAGCCAGCTAATCTTAATTTATCTGCCAATCTAAATAAAAATGCCTTCACCAGCTGTCTTGATTCCTCCCCTCTCATGGGGTCAACTCCCCACACTGCTGCTAACCCCACCATTCTCAGCGAAAAAGCGTTGCTAATTGGCTCAACAGCTTCTGATCTCTCTCTCCTTACAAACTCGGTCTTCTTCTCTGAAGCGTCCTTTTTAGATGACTCCCTCAGTCTTGGTTCCCTGTGCAATACTTCAACTGATGGTAAGGTCCACTGTACAAATGGTTGTTAAAATCATTATTCAATACAACTTTCCAAATCAAACAGAATATAATAATAATAATAATAATAATACATTTTATTTATAAGCGCCTTTCAAGACACCCAAGGACACTTTGAATATAAGAATATAATCCACCCACCATTTTCGGTTTAACTAGAAAGTGCAATTAGACAGATAGATCATCTATAATAATCTAGACAGATAGCTAGATGCTTTTGCCACAGCTTTTCTTAATGTGTTATTGGCATCAAATGATTTAATTTATTTTATTTACTAAATACAATTTGTGAAAGGGATTTTCATTTATCCCATTGTCAGTTAAATAGAGCTTTAAAAATGAACGTCACAAATTCTACTTAACAAAACAAAATTACTGCCATTTTAAAATTGTTCGCACTAACAGCATAAATGGTTTGATAGATTTGTTGCCGGGACGTCCCATTGTGTTAGAACCAGGAGGAACAAGTAGTCATTATCCTCCTCGGCAGCCACTTTCACCTGAATGGAGCACACTAAGGAGAAAAACAGAAGAGTTGGTGAGCATGAGCTCCGAAGAGTTCTTTACCTAATAATGTAAATCTTATCTAGTTCGGTTTCAAATCGTTTTTGTTTGTGTATTTTAATGTTGTAATTCATACATTTTAGAAAGGTGATGTTCATGGACTGCCGCCCACACCTCAAGTGCATGTAAGCTGTACCTGCTACAACCTGTTTACATTGTATTTTTAAAATAATGCAAAATATTTCAGGCATTTTTAAATAACTAAAGCTTTACAATGTTAAATGTATTACTATGTCTAGATGGGAGCTTGTTTCTCTAAGGTCTTTAATGGCTGCCCCTTAAAGATTCATTGCGCTGCAACCTGGGTTTTGCCCAAGACAAAAGGTACCGTGTAGCTACCTCACCATTAGAGTTTTTTTTAAATTAAAAAATAATGTCTTATTAGATTTGGCATATTTAAAGAAATGCATTGTTAGAATTTCTTTATTAAATGTAATTTAAGGTTAAAATTTGCCTACCTGGTTCCCACAGATCAACATTTGATCCTGGGTGCCGAAGAGGGAATTTACACACTCAATCTCAATGAGCTTCATGAGGATACAATGGAGAAGGTACCTTTGTGTGTGTATCTATGCACAGATCGTATCATAATCTATCTAAAGTTTCATACTAAATAACATTGTATCTTTGATTTTGTCAGTTGATCCCACAGCGATGCAGTTGGCTTTATGTCATGAACAATGTTTTAATGTCTATCTCAGGTATGCTAAAATCAATTCCATTTTAATACTTCATCCCAATGTAAATACATATGAACATTTGGATCATAATTGCATTGTGCATAGGGCTGCCACTAACAATTATTTTTCTATTGATTAATCTATCAACTGTTTTATCGAGTCAATGATTCTAAATGATTCACTTTCTTTTAAGGAAAATTGATAATCTATAGTAAGTTACATTTATTCTGTCATAACTGTCATAATAAAGCAGCACTTTAAAATGTAAAATATATTTTAATTAAAACTTTTGTCTTCCGCATAGTAAACATAAACAAAAAAGAGGATTTATTCAGTCATGTAACTTGCAAAGAAGTTTTAGTAAGATTTGCTATCCTCTATTTGCAGTCATTAATTCACTAGGTTTTGCCTTATACTGTATACTAATATTGCAATTATAATATCAATATATAATACTATATTATAAACTATAAGAAAAAGACAGAAAGAATGGATACAAATAATAATTAATGAATGATAAATTATTATTAACTATTAAATTTGATTTACCTGATTTTGTAAACCTTAATTTGTGGTGTATATGAGGTTTCAAAGACAATGAAATACTATTAAGAGCAAATATAAAAACAGATAAGACATCTGGTTATCTACAACATGCACTAAGGACACTTAGCCCAGGATCTTATCTAAACATGTACTCTGATAGCACGTATTTATAAACATTCTAAGGTATGAATATTTATGGTTTTAATAATGAGTATATTTTACACAATATATTTCAAAATACTTTTCCTACTTATAGTAAAACAGGAACAGAAATGTTTACAGTGGTTTTGCTTGTACTTCGTTTAAGGTGTGTATGTGTGTCCATTAAAGATTTGCAAATTATACAAATAACATTTCTGTCTTCAGCTTATTTAAAGTAACTCGCTTTTGTTCTTTGAAAACTTTTGTGAAAATCTTGTTTTTCGGCTCCGGTGCAGCCGCCATGTTTTTGAATGGAGCTTGTTTTTCTGTTATGTAATAACAACAGTCAGAAATAAACTTTTCAGTGTTAGAAATTTATTAATGAACACAATATTAATGGTTAAATATTAATTAAGCTTTTATACATTATTAAAAAAAATATCAATGTTAGAACCTTTTACTTTCCTATACTGGAAACACATTGAACCATCATGCCTTGCACTCTAAGCCGTTAGTGCTCCAATAACTTTTCTATAACAGTTCCTTTTGTTACAGTACTGACTGAAATTTATTAATTAACACATTATTAAACATTAAACATTAGTTAAGCTTTTATACATTAATAAAAAAAATCAAATAGCAAAACCGATGTGTTGATGTAATTTTAGCGTCGACTATATCGACCAATCGCCCTAATTGTGTACATGTTTTTTGGCTACTCTCACTGGTCTACAGGAAAATCTTCGCAGCTGACGTCACACAGACTGCCTGCACTGTTTGAGTATCGTCAAAACATGCAGCGGCGCCAAGGTCATCTGGCTATCAACGCCCACCGTCTGAGCACAAGAATCAACTCACGGTCTGCAGTTAAACTAGTATTGTTTTCAGTGGTTATCTATTCACTTCAAGTGTATTAGGGGCAGCTGTGGCACAGAATGCAGAGGAATATTTCCTTGGTCTGTGAAAGCACAAGGGTGAAAAATTATTCAAAATTAATAAAAATTCCAGTTATATCCCACAGATTATACCGTTATGCATAAATGAAATTGACTTGACTTGAAATTGACTTGTACATGTTCTGGCATTTCTTAGCAGTTCATGTCATTCTTGCTTTTCTCTTACATAGAAGCATTCAAAAGGGCTCATTGTAATGTAAATGTCGCTTATCTAGAAATTTTATTTTAGAAAAGGTTGTACAAAATCTAAATGGACTAACAATGCTAGATTCATATGTATAACTAATGTTCATTTGTTAAAGAGGTGCAGCTACCATCTAAAATAATTAGTACATAAAACCAACACACAAGAGAGTTTAAGTGTTTTATATCCAAGAATGGATCAGGCAGTTAGACTAAAGTTACGTAGTGATTCATGTCCTTGACAGCCTAGCCTACACAGTTTACAGTTTGGTCATGGTACTAATACAAAAAAGGAGGTATACTGTAGAAACAATCTGTATATATTCAGACTATTTAGAAAAGTATGGACTTCACAGGTGCTTGCTATTTCAACTGTAAGTGTATCCTATGTTTGCAGAAAGTATGCTACGTCTGTGAAGATTCCAGACACCAAAGGCTGTAGAAGGTGCAGTGTAGGTAAATATCAACTTTATATAATTACAAACTGGTGTCCCGTTCGTGGTCGACTTCTACAGTAGGCCTATTTTATTGTTTACATTGTGATCTAAGTTCTTGTATTATGATTACAATTAATAAATCATTAATATTCAGACTCTAATGTTAGACATTTGTTCCCCCTTTTTCTAAGTGCGTAATCCGTACACGGACAGCGTGTTCCTGTGTGCAGCAGTCCCAAGTGGCTTAGTTCTTCTCATGTGGTATGAACCAATGCAGAAGTTCATGCAACTGAAAGTAAGAATTCATGAAATGAAAATTATGGATGGATACGTGGACATTTCAGAAAACAGACAAAGAACTTTAGGCTTCATATAATCATCAAATAGATAGAAACTCAGATAGATTGAATGATAATGGATGGATAAATTAATGTGTGAGACTAATGTATAAAATTGATGAAATGAAAAATGAATAGTTCAGGTTTATGGTGGATATGTATTTCCCATTCTCTATATAGATTATGTAATGATTATATAATTGTGGTATTATTAAAAGATGATAATATTAATTGTTAATATTCTTCAGTGTTACAAATATGTTCTAATATTTAAAAGGATTATTTTTGCTTAACTTTAACCTAATGACTCTTGCTTTTTCAGCACATTTCATTAAACCTGCCTGAATCGCTACCTATCTTTGAGCTTCTGGTGCAAGAGTGTGATGAACTTCCACAAGTGTGTGTAGGAGTGCACTGCAAAAATAGTGTAGAAGACGCCATTGAACAACTGCACTTCAATATTATCTGTCATGATGACACGGCTTTAAAACAGCCAGGTAGACAAACAGAAATATAAAACATTGTTTAATATAGGTTTAATTTAGGTTGTTAAGACAAGAGGATGTTACACTGTAGATACATTAGATAAATACTTTATTGATCCTCAAGGAAATTAAAAAATACGTACATTCAATTTTTTTACCCGTTTCTAGTTACCGGTATATTCGACTCTTGAGTGCTCCTGCACCTGAGGCCCAGAGTTTCTTAGCATGGGTTTTTTATGGAGTAGGTTGCCAGGTCTATCTTCAACACATAGTGCTACAGGACATCTCCAATCGCCAATTAACCTAGTGCATGTTTTTGGACTGTGGGAGGAAACTCACAGTACCTAGTGTAAACTTATGGGGACACAAGGAGAACATACAAACTTACAAACTCCGCACAGAAAGCCGCCAGGTCGATCCTGGAATCTAATCCAGGACTTCTTGCTGTGAGGCGATAGTGTTTACCACTAAGCCACCTTGCCACTATACATTCAATACATTGTCTAAACTCTAAATTCTCTAAATGTTTTTATATACTTAGAAATAAATGCAATCTAAAATGTATAGTTTTGTGTAATTAACTTTGGTTATTAGTGTAACAGTGATGTATGATTGGAATTCACTAGTTATTGTGAGAGTACATATGTCCAATAATTTTATTTTTACAGATGAAAAATGTCTCAAAGTGGAACAAGTAACTCAGCTGGATAGAGACACCGTCCTTGTAGCTCTGGAAAGTATGATTGGTTTTGTGATCATTCATTAAACCTACATTTTAGTATTATTACAACACTTGCAAACTTGTCTTCAGTATTGTGACTTGGATGCTTGTATTGTCCTATGAATGATTGTATAGTACAAATGCATATTCACATTAGAGCACAATTTAATGCCTAATTTAATAGCATGTAAATCCTGTTCGACTAAAATGTTTTTATACATTGCAGTCATCATGAAATCATTTTGTCTTACATCTCTGAGCAGACACTGTGAAGGCAGTAAATCTTCAGGGCTGCCCCATCAAATCTATGGCTAAAAAACTCACTTTTAACTTCTCCATCGAGACTCTGGGTGAGTGCAGATAGCTGTGATGCTTAGACATTCATTTACTTTTACAATCTTTTACAACAAACATTAACAATAAAGCAATAAAATGTCATAAAAATACTTATTTAATTTTTATTTAACATTTGTAACATAATCAACACATTATTCTTAACATGTTATTAACAGTTGCCATCCGCAGGATAATCAGTTTGTATGGTATGTGTACATGGTTTTATTACTATGGTTATGTTTATTTATTTAAATGATTATGGTTTCCCACAGTTTGTTTGCAAGATAGTGTTCTTGCCTTTTGGAAACATGGACTTAAGGGGAGAAGTCTTCAGAGTTCTGAGGTATACATCAAGTCATTCTAAATGGTAATGTTAAATAACAGGAATGCCATGGTTAAAGAATTTTACATTTCCATCAACTGATTGAAAATACTTTTGATGTTTAGGATTGTGATTTGTTAGTATAGAAACTTCTGGTGCACTTTATGAACAAGTTAACACAACCTGTACTACAGAGTTTTTATTTTTGTCAATGTATTTTTAGGGTGAATGAAGCAATACAAATATTGAACCTTACTTTATCTGGTTCCACTGTGATTTACATAATGTAGCAAAACACTTTGACAAGCAGGTATTTGTGTACAAGTTTACACCAATATAATTGGTGTTAATTTATTTTAACTACTGTATATCATATTTACCGTTAACAAATTGGAACAGCTTGCAAAGTTATGCCTTGTTTTAATTTTTCTAACACTGCATGTGACCACAATTATATGGATGTCAGCCATAAGCAGCCTTGTTTTTCTGCAAAAGCTTTTACAAGAGTTTGAAGTGGTTGTGATTCTCAATGGTAAAACTCATAATATCTTTGTCATCACAAGCTGATGTGCTGTCTTATTTCCCACAGGTCACACAAGAGATCACAGATGAAAGCCGTATTTTTAAAGTACTGGGTACAAACAGGTATGTTCTCACAAACCATAACCCATAACCGTAATAAACAAACCTCAAATAGTATTTCACACTGTATTTTACAGGGATATCATCCTGCAGAGTACTCCCACAAATGACCCATCTGCCCTTAGCAACCTGTATATACTTACTGGCCATGAGAGCAGCTATTAATAAGATCCAGGACCCAGCCAACCTTTAGTAGAAAATACTCTACTACAGATGAAGATGACTTTGCAGAACTTTAGGAAAGAATGAGGTCAGCATCATTTCTGCCAAGTGTTGAATAAAGACCCACCAGAGGTTTTGCTGTCACTGTCTTCATGGCAAGTTAAAAGAGGGAGAGGAAAATGACTACAAGTAAAACTGCAGAAGGTTTGCATTAACAATAACTGTAGAGAAAACATGTAATGTATTAATAAGAAATAATGTAATAAGAATAATAGAATTGATGGACTGATGTAGCAAACTACACTGCTTGTGCTGGTCCATGTTTTTCCTGCTAAAGTAAATACTGAATGTATCTGGTGCTGTGATTATTTTGTATAATATACTTTGTAGCTTATTGAATTATTTGATAAAGGGTAATAAAATGTTTACTTCTCATCCTGATCCATAAGGATGCAGGTTTTTGCACTGTAAAATGAGTGTAGCATTTTGAATAATTAGCCAACACTGAAAGTAAAACATAACAATAGTCCTAAAACATACTAATGAATTAGATATAATGCAGCTACTTTGTAAATTAAATACATTTTTAAAAGTTGGGATACTATGAATTGATTTTTTTAATTGTTTTTAACCAGGTAAATATCATGGACCAAACACCAATTTTGGCTAACTTTTATATTTCATTCCAACTGTATAAAATAAAAACAGTACAAAATCACAATATTTGATGCTTTGTTATTGCGATAGTGGACATAATGTGCAAGTTAGAAACAAGTTAGAATAGGTGTTTTGATTCGACAAGCATGTACTTTTCACAAATCACTGTAATGTTATTACTAGTTTAATACTCATCAGTGTAAGCACAATTTTGAACACGTTGGTTTGAGCTAGATGCTTCGGGAAACGCTCCAATTTGTCTGTGTTAACCATATTAAAATATATCTTTATCAATTGTTTTTGGGGTGAAGGACGAAGGTGTGTATTGCAGCCATCAAAACACAACACTTCCTGTGGGACATCCCTTTACCTGTTGCGTACCACGGTCTCATGCATGGTGATCATGAATTCAGGATCTGGATGGAGAATGTTTTACTAACATACTGATTGTCAGGTAGTACCGGGCAGGTAATTATTATGTTACAATACCACAGAAGTCAAAAATTCCACCAAACTATTTTGTATTAAAAAGCGGATGGATGGATTTTTTTCAAACTTGGAAAGTTAATAGATACATCAGAACCACTTGGAACTACAAAAAAACTTGCATTAGAGGCATGCTTTATACTAATTTTGCATGATAAAACTTAACCGAACAATTCAAGAATGATCCTGATAGGGTTTATACAACATAGACATTTCTCCATGATTAGGTTAAGGATTCAATACGGTGATTCTACCATTTAGTAATAGATGGCGCTGTTTGGTATTTACTGTTCTGTAAGTAAACGCTGTGTCGTCTTTTCTGAGAACTCTACTACAGGAAGTAATAAAAATAGAAAAAGCGCATTCAACTCTAGATGGTTACTTATACCATTCAATAAATAAAATGTAAAAAAGGTTACTTATACCGAAATATAGTTTAAGGCAGCGGGTAATTGTTCTGTATAGTTAACAAACGTGATTTGTCACAGAAGTTATTTTTGTCAAAAAGCTTAAATCTGGTTTATTTTTCGCTCGAACAATGATCCTAGAACACGTAGCCCACCGGTGAAGCTCGTTTTTATAATGGCTGTAGATGTTTGCTGTTTATCGTTTAGGCAACCGTACGCGGGTTTGGTTTTAAATGGGGTAAAAACGGTGGAAAGTAGATGGCGACCTCTGCTGGCGGAGATGCAGAGCTACACCATAGCGGTACACATAGCACAAAGAAACTGGGAGGGAGATGACTGGAGAAACATCCTGACTGAGAAACTAGCAATGACCCATCATCAAGTTCAAGAGCTGCTGGACTCTGGTGAAAGGTTCGGCCGAGGTGTTGTCGCAGGTAGAAATATACTACACTCTTCTTTACAAATTAGGCACAAAAGTCATGACATTAAGTGTTTAAAACTATTCCTACAACATCAGAATCTGTTTATTATTGCCATTGCCAATGAACAGGATTCACAGACTAGGAATTTTCTTTGGTGTAAAGGTGCAGATATAAAGAAATAAAATATAAACATATAAAGTAAGAATATTTATATATATATATTAAGGGAAAATATAAGTATATATAAAAAACAAGAACAAGGAAAAAGGAAACAAGGAAACGTATGTAAAAACAGTATTAATGTGATTGAAGTCGAGTTATGAGGTGACATGGATCTTAGTGTTCAAGAGATGGTGGAGGAGGTGATGATGGAGATGGAGGTGATGATGGAGGTGATGATGGTGATGATGATGGAGGTGATGATGGAGGAGGAGGTGATGATGGAGGCAATGATAAGGGTGGAGGTGATGATGGAGGAGGTGATGATGGAGGTGATGATGGAGGTGATGATGGTGATGATGATGATGGAGGTGATGATGGTGGAGGAGGTGATGATGGAGGTGATGATGGTGATGATGATGATGGAG
>JAOTRQ010074533.1:0-12071 GCA_028565875.1 Hoplisoma paleatum
AGCCCGACCCGGGGATCGAACCCGGGACTTCTTACTGTGAGGCGACAGTGCTATAACCACTCAGCCACCGTGCCGCCGCTACTACTATTACTACTATAATAATTATTATTATTACTATTAGTAATAATAACATTATACAACAAATAAACATTATTATTATTAGCCAGTAGTAATGTTATTAGTAGCAATTCTTATAATGAAAGAATGAAATGATAGTACTAGCATTAGTAATACAGAAATACTAAAGTAGTACTCAATTATATGTAACGTAATTATAATAACAATAATTGAGTGGCTCTGTGTTTAACTCGACCCCGGGTTTGATTCCGGGACTTTCTATGTGGAGTTTACATGTTCTCCTCATGTCTGCGTGGGTTTCTTCTGGATACTCTCACTATCCAAAGACATGCAGTGAGATTAATTGTAGATACTGTGTGTGTGTGTGTGTGTGTGTGTGTGTGTGTGTGTGTGTGTGTGTGTGTGTGTGTGTGTGTGTGTATGCCCAGCAACAGACTGAAGACCTGTTCAGGTGTTTAATGTATTCACCTAGTGTGTATCCCACCGTGATTCTAAATAGGATTAAGCGGTGGTAAAACTTGATAATCGATGCTGCTCGAAATGTATTGTATACACTGTGGCTATATTATCCCGTCTACCTTCTAGTATTATATGGATCTGATCAACAAACATTTGACTAGTAACAGAAATCAAATCTCAGAGATGCATTCTAAATCTGGGTGTAAAACACCACTGACTTGTGCTGGTCTAGATGTTTTTTTAGAGCAGCTGATGAAAGCTTTTCTCATTGTTGTGACAATGAAGTTCCTGACAATAAGGTTTATTCTTCACCTTTGTGTTAAAGCCATATTTAATTTGACACACTCTCTTTACACAGATATGTGAATATGCCTAATAAAAACATTTCAGTTTTATTCAGTTTTAAAGAAAGCTGGTCAGTGCAACACACACACACACACACACACACACACACACACACACACACACTTTCAGTATCTCCATTTAAACTGACAGAAAACCTAGAGTGCTTGGAAGAGACTCACACAAGACACGTAAAGAACATGCAAACTCCACATGCAATTTATTTATTTACTTCTTTTACTTTTTAACTTCATGCTTTACCTTTACTTCTTTTACTTTTTAACTTCATGCTTTACACTTAAGGTAACATTCAAGGCAGCAAACCTTCATCACACAAGTCACATCAAACACAGTCATGGATTATGTTGTATGTTTATTTTGCCTTACTTGCTTAAAGTTGCCAAGCCAGCGAGTGCCTTAAATAATGGGTAAATCTACAGGGAACCAGTGGAGATCACTGAGGTTCATAATTCATATGTTCATATTTAAGAGACTGGGCCAGAACAGAACAAAATAACTTCTTGTGCCAATGGTTAAACGAGCTAATGTTGACAATTATCCTTCAGTAAACTGTAGAACTGTAAACTGTGACTTACATACTGAATAGATCTAAACATTGTTTGCTTTTAGTACAAGTATAAGTGTCACTATAATATTTGACTGTTTAAAATGGAAGCAGTGAAAATGTTTAGTCCAAAATATTGAGCAGTCTGGGCATGATGTCGTTCTAAAATCCCAAAATGATCACTCTTGCCAGATGAGACTGCAAATTCAGCGATTTATAACACAGGCACATAGGACAATTTAGTTAGGCTTAGATGGGGATAGGTATTACCTAATCTTAAATTGAAACCCTAGAGGTCTCACTTCCTTTTTCCTCCCCCACCATTGTAAAATTCCTTTTCCCTGGTGCTATGACCTCACCTTCACACTACTGATTTAATTACCATAAAGCTTCTGGCTGGTTTTGGTAGTTACTTTTCTGGATTTACGACAAACAATGTGACATAGGAATGGTAGTAGGAAAAATGGTGACTTAAGTTAATAAAGGGTGTCTGTAAAATAGCTAAACAAACAGACTTCAGTTTGAGTCAAGAATTAAACCCTGGTCAACAGGACCCATGACTGCTCTTTAAGGACACAATCCAACCAAATACTTACCAACATTTCAAAATAGTTTTCTTTCAGCTGCTCATAACCTTTCCTGTTTATTCGGGGTGGGGGCTACTACAACACACCCACAATACAATAGTAAAATAGTACCTATTAAACAATTCAGTGTCCAATTATCCTGATTTTTGTACTCTAGACTTCACACAGAAAAAACCTAGACCATCTCACCTGGGATTTATACCCATAATCTTATTGTGGCCACAATGCTCCCCACTTGCCCCAACACCTCAAAACTGTAAAGAGATGGTGTGAATGATAGTTTCGTGGCCTTTGAATGACAGATGACCTTTCTAGAGTGACTTCTTGCCTTTTTACATACCCAGTGTTGCCGGTAGAGGCTACAAACATGGCACCTTTTTGACCAGAATAAAGTCAGTCCTGATGCCTGGTTCACACTACACATTTTGCTCACCAGATGTTCCTGCTCTGGTGTTTGCTGTGGGTTAAAAACATCTTACGGTTGCTGTGTGTGAAATGTTCAACCACTCTGTCAGAGTGACTGCCAATAGGTCACTGATTGTATACAGACTCTTAAAATATCTTGTATGCCAAATATCTAGACTTGTCACCTACTTGAAATCCTGAAATGTTTCATTTTTGCAATTAGGCGGTAACTGGCATTGAGCATGATGTTGAACTACAGCTGAGAACTGTAAAGAAAAACTAAAGAAGGAGTTGTGTGGAGTGGGGGTATAATATAGTTTATCAGAACACACTGGGATATATCGAGGTTTTACACTATTTGTAACTTTATGGTCCAAACCAAACCATAATACCAACATTATTCCTAAATCCAGAACAGACAAACCCTGCTGGCTGCATGGTTCCTCTAATTCCAATTGCATCTGACTCTTTGCACTCTGTAGAGTGTTAATCAACCACAGAGTTTCTCGGCAATATGATTTTTACGGCTCATTTCAGAAAGTCAACATTTATTATCTAACTTCCCAAGCATCATGGCTAGAGCTGCCCTTTGTGTCGGCCATGTATGCTTACTTCTGCCCGTTAGTGTACATAAATGTGTGTATTACTAAATGTGACTGAATAATTCCTATGTGTATAAAAGCACAATAGTGAAATTGTATTCTAAACGTTCTACATTTAGTTAGTTCCAGATATTACATTATTAATTAATTGTATGGTGACATACATCGACATGGTAATTGTGACCAAGACTAAGAATTATTTATAGTTTTTAAAAAATTGGCTATAACCCTTTTAATAATATATGGGGATTGTCTTTGATTAGAGTATTTGAACACAAGGTCAATATCACTCCTTTCAACTAAACTTCACAGAAATACCCATCATCCTCAGGTCCTTCCTCACCCCATGTTCCTTCCTTTAACTTTCTTTTGACATCTTAAACTATTCAAGGTTTAATTCCACTTCTCACCAGGAGCAAAGGTCATCATGGCCAGACAGAGTAATTACTAACTAAAATGTCATATGACCTATCAAAATTAGCATGAAGTCACACAAAACATCAAACATGCTTTGAAGTTTAATGTTCAGAGTCATGGGTACAAGAAGGCAGAAAATTAAGGGTTTGTAGTCATTTTTAAGAGTAATATGAGTATTAGCCAAACCTCTTGTTTTCACCAACAATCCCAAAACACGATTTTAGTGCAACTGGAGATAACTAAACCAATCCAATAGATTAATAGACAAGTGTATTTGTGTTTATCCTGTGTTAGACTGACAGCTCCTTCTAAACACTGCTTGGTCAAAACATACAAACCAGGACATCGATACAAGAATCTTGGTTCTGGTACCAGATGGCAGAATGGATTGGCTCTGCTTGGCGGAAAAGATTTGCAAAATTGGGGATTCAAATTCAGACTCTGATTTAAAGCCACTGTTGGGTCCTTGAGCAAGATCCTATCTACTTCTGTGTGCCAAACGATGGGTGACGCCGTACGATGGCTGCCGTACGATGGCTCTGAACCCAACGTTCAGAGAAATTGGGATATTTGTAGTGATAATTCTATTGGTAAATTGCTTTGGATACAGATGTCTGCTCAATGCTAAAATGTAAATGACAATCATATTACCATTTGGAATGGGTTAATCAGAATTAAGGGTTAAGGTTGGAGAGCAGGCTATTGCATTGTCTGTGGTTATGAGGTGAGCTTCATGCAGAGCAACATGTTAGTAAAAGTTGATGAAATTTTTAGACAGGTTGTCACACACTTAATCCTCTTAAAACTCCATCAGACAGTTACAAAGAACAACTATAAAGGCTCCACCTGTGGCTCAAAAACAGTATTTAAATCCCAGTTCCACCTCTGACATGGCAAGAATTCGAAACTGTTTCCATTGCTATGGAGGACTTTACAGAAACAACCTGACAGCATTCATTTTTCTGCTACTAAAAACTTAGTAGCATAAAACATGTGCTATCATTACATAATCAGTTAATCTCAGTTAATGCAATATTGATACATCATTGTTTTCACACCACATGCCGTTACTGACACAACCCTCCCTTCCGGGCTTGGGGATCAGTGATTGCAGTAATGTCCCAGTCAACTTGGGCTTGTGTAATGTTCAAAACATGCATAATTTATTCATTATTCAGAACATCTTAGATAACTTAGTCAGTTAAGATATCAACTTAACACCATATGGAATTTGTTGTAAGAATAATGTGAACCAATCAACAAAATCTCAGCTCGAAATGACGGTTTTTTTTTGACAGATGATCATTAGGTTGGTGTTCTCTTCTTGTCTTCCAAGAATGATCTAAGGTCTAATGTCCTAAGATTGAGCTAAGTATATTAATGTGATGAGATATTGAGCTTTTGTTGCATATTTAACATCATACCAAACAAAGCAATTGATCCATGGTGTTAAAGAGGATTAATCTGTCAATCAGAGATAATTCTATACACATACAGTATTCAGAATGTAAGGTAAAATGACGCCAAGAGATCTTGACAGATATTATGTCAAATGCTATGAAGTGAATAAACAGCAAATGATCTATATACTATACAGTTTAGGTAAAGACAAGGTCAGCTCTTTATTTATTAATAAAGATCCATGTATCCTGTGTATATTTTGTTGGGAGGAATTGTCAACTTGCTAAGCACCATTAGTATCTCTATATAAATAAGCTTGGCTCATGCTAACCAGCTGTTACATTACACATCAACTTTTTAACCTTCAATAACCAAAGAAGGAATGCAAAACCCATTTTAATATTAAATAGAATTTATTTGGCAAATAATAAGTTGCATAGCTAAAATCAAATGTGCAAAACAATTACACAGTTCTGTAACATATTTGGGAAACAATGTCTTACAGTGGTATTATTTGGTTTATCTGAAATAAAAAGTTTAACATATATATACAAAGAGGCTATACATTTCTTCAACGGGCAATTAAAGCATTCTTTGGTAAATAGAAGCAACATTGTAAAACTATTAATTTTAATAGATTAGCTCTTGATGAGTAAAGAGTTTAACAATTTAAAAGTACTTATGCATTGCAAAAAGAGGACAATATACATCTTAGAATTTGTATACAACATTCAGGCCACTTAAAAACAGATGTCTATTGCAGGTCTACACTAAAGTCATCACTTTAAGTGAGGCTGGTTGGAAGCGCCGAATCTTCTTCTTCAGTGCTCTGGAAGCCTTTATACGACAGGCAGCTGGCTCAGGGCGATGGTGCCCGGCTGCTGTTGGACCCATAGCTGCCTCAGGCCATACCAGACCTCCTTCATCCTCATCTTCCTCAAGGAGATCATCTTCATCTAACGACAGGCTGCTGTCTGAATCAGAAGCAGTCTGTGACCCTTGACTGGACTCACTGTCTCCAAAGCGGTTAGTGGTATAGTCACTTAGCTCTCCCTCACTGCTCTCTACAATTGTGGAGTGGAAAAGGGAGGCACACTCTGCTGAATATTCGGACTCACACTTAGGAGGATAGCGGGTAGAAAGAGG
Source organism: Hoplisoma paleatum (assembly GCA_028565875.1). Classification (NCBI taxonomy): domain Eukaryota; kingdom Metazoa; phylum Chordata; class Actinopteri; order Siluriformes; family Callichthyidae; genus Hoplisoma; species Hoplisoma paleatum. The sequence goes on from JAOTRQ010074533.1 coordinate 6,003, forward strand.
TGCAGGTGGGTATTTTAACTCCATGTTGCTAAAGTAGGAAGAGTAAGACAAAGATGGTGGCAGTGGTCGGGCATGACCACCCCAATGTCCTGTGCGGGGTCTCATGCTTACACTTCGAATCATAGCAGGTTTTTGTATGACTTTGTGGATGCCTGCATCTTTTGACCTTTGATAATGGCCTGGAACAGCAGGTGGAAGAATGTCAGTAACATAGGGCCATTGCTTCTTTTTGGCCTGTAGAGGGAAAGGGTTCTCTTGGTCTACAAACTGAGCCTTGTTGGACTTGTTGGAGTGTTTTGGCTGGCGATATAACTGGTATTGAGAACCACATGGATTTTGAGGTCCTGAAAGACTGGACTCAGAGCATGAATGAAGCCGGGGCTCAATGAGATGCCCGTTTATCATTTCCCTCTCTTTGATTATCTTTGAATCTCTTTCCCCTCGGTTTTTATAACTGCATCCTTTGGTCTTGTCCTGCTCTCGATAAGAGTGCCTCTGCTGGTGTTTTTTGCTTGGGAGCTTCTCATTTCCTCTCTTTCGAAGTTTAACAGACTTGTGTTTCTTGTCTGCTTGACGAACCTTTACCCTCTGAGATCCTGCCGGCACAAACTGGGCACAAACAAATTCAGACTGAGTAGTATGAACGGGATCTCCACCACCGCTTCTGCTCTCTTCATTGGCGTATCTGAAGGTAGGTCCTTTTTCAGGTTGATTTAAGACAACTGTGGCATCCTTGTTTTGTTCAGCATAAATACCCGGCTCTTTCTCTTCTGGCTTCTGAACTTTGCTGTGGACACCCAACACTACAGCCTGTTTGTGATAACAGTCACCTGCTGAAGACTGACCATGCCACATTTGAGCAGAATCCTCTTTCTTAATGCAATTCACAATTATTGACTCCTGGTCAGATTGTATCTTTGGTAAATTTTCTACCTCACATAAATTCTCAAAAGATGTTGGTTTCTGCTGAAGCAGTCCATGAACATTAGAGCCATCCACAACTCCACTGTTCATTTGTTTGTTTCGGAATCCAGTCACAACTGTAACCTGATTATCTTTAGAAGACATTTGCTTTATGTCTGCCCCTATGTCACTTTGGAGGCTCATTTTACTTGAGCTACGGTGAAGCAGTTTGACGATATAACCATCGGGTCTTAGATTAGATGGCTCCTGCTTTCGAAGTGTATCCGTAGTAAGTCCCACAGCGATTTGCTTGCCTTGTAATTTAGAAACCATGGGTGCTGTGAGATCTTCACTGAGGGAGAAGATGGGACTCTGGAGGGCAACTGCATGCAAAGGGCTGGGGTAGCAGTACACTTCAGTGCCACTGCGGGACACAAGGTTGCTTTGGTATTTGGGGTCCACAGTGGGATCGCAAAGCTTTCTGTTCAAGGTGGAGGTCTTTACCTCAGTGGGTTTACAAGAACCAAAAACTGGATTCATCACTCTGTCAAGATCACCTGCAAAACAAAACAAATTAAACATTTTTATTTGCCAAGAATCAGTTCTACAACAGATCCTAGAAGTGTTCTGTTTTGACTAGGATTGTAATGATGTACCACAATCCAAATAATAACCTATTCAAATAATCAAAGATTTAAATCGACTTAACATGTAAAATGAATCCATATTTACAAATAGGTTACTGGCACTATCCACTTCACACTGGTGCAATAATACTGGTTGCCAGGTTTTAGGTTTTCCTATGCATTGTAAATGTATTGTATTGTTTGTATGAACCATTGATAAAAGGGGTACTAGATAAAACGATTTAAAAGAAATAATTAGAAAGCTCATTAAACAGAAAGAAAATAATTAAACAGAAAGATCATCATTTGTGTTGGAAAAAATGTACTTTGATCTATTGCGACTTAGGGATCACATGAGATTCCGAGGAGAGTATAATGAATAATGTAAAAAAATGTTGGCTACCTTTCAGCAACGTTCTTCCAATTTTGGATTTTAACGTTGTATTTAAATGCTGTCAATTAAAATATAGTACGGTATGTTTGCTAATATTGAAGTACTTCTACTAAGAGCATCTGCCAAATGCAAAAACATGGAAATCACACTTACCAGTTGACACAGGTCTCTGTCTGGCTCTCTCAGAACTGATGGATCCTGTGCGAATTCCCAGTCGTACTCCAAGTCCTCGCGGAACATCTGGCTGAGCCGTGGCCTCATCCGCAGAGCGGCGACGTGACACATCTGTCTGCCATAGAGTACTACGACTGAGAGGAACTGAAGGGCCTGAGGTCTGTGGAAGGAGGCTGACTTGAGACGAAGACGAGAGACATTCACTGTAGACTGATGTGCAGGAGTTGGACAAGGAACCCAAACCACCATCACTGAGTTCAAAAAATCCTAAAGGTCAAGAAAAGCATATTAGTCATAATACAGCATAGTATAACATTGAATACCCATAACCTTCAATCCCTCAGGTGGCACTGCATTAGAAACTGACATTATTCTGTAGTAGGTATTACAACATGGGCTCAGGAACACTTCAGGAAACTTTGTCAGTGAACAATTGCAAGTTAAAAGCAAATGCCATATAGCAACAACACCCAGAAATGCTACCGGCTTCACTGGGCCCGAGCTTGGATAGACAATGGAAAAGTGTCCACTAATTGGCTAGTCCACATTTCAAATTTGTTTTTGAAAATTGTGTATGTCGTGTTGTTGATTCTACTATTTATTCATACTTTATTGTTGATATTGTAATCAGATGTATGGTTAAAGTAAGTGTATGAAAGTAATTATATGTTGAGGCTCATATTCTGTGTTCTTATACATTTAACTATATATCTATAAAAGTTTTTTGTTTGTATTTTAATTCACCTGAGCTGGGTCTGCTGTCACTCTCTATGTGTTCTGTAGAAGCTTTCCATCCATCCAGCCGGAGCTCGTTTATCTGCTGATCTAGTTGTTTTAGATGGGTTTTCAGTCCAATGTCCTGCCTTCGAAGACGAGTCTACAGGCAACATGAATACAGGTAAGCAGGAAAGCACACTTCTTATTCAATTACATTCAATTCATTCTTATTACATACATATACAATTAAATGCAAAAATCACTTGGATGTATTATCATGAAAGTCGAAGTTCTCCATTCCTAATTTGTAACATGTCCCAAGAGTACCAAAGGGGTTCAAAATACCATACACAACTCAGGAATATGGGGAAGATCTTTTGTAAGATCAGCTCAAGCATGAAGCTGAGCATGCATTCTGATCGAAGGTTCTATACATTTACGTGCTCAATTGACTGAGCAAAGAAAATCATGAAAAGCAATGGAAGCAGATCTTTAAAGATCTTGAATGAATGACACGGCCTCCTGCAGTTATATGACATTCGAGAGGGAGTAAAAGGAATAAAGAAGGACTGTAGTTGACTATTAACCAAGCAAGGACAAGGAATGACCTGGGGGCGCAATGTTGTATGTTCACTCATCTCTCCTGCAGAGAAACACAGACCTTTGTGTACTTTTAAACACAAGGCAATACAAGACCAAGACAAATACTGAAACACTGATCCACAGTGACCTGGCTACAACCCCCAGACATGCTAAATATTGACTAATGACTTGGCACAACCATCTGCTGAGGTATGCTCTTTAAAATAATGCATTGGAATGACAATATAATATGACCACAAATATGCACACACCATCATCAGGTCTTTGTTCCTACAAGCTAATAAAAGAAAATTAATGCTGACTTAAGAATCATTAACCATTTTGACAGGGACCACTAATAATTGTATTATTAAACTTAATTTCCTCTACCAGTTCCTCCATTTTCTTTGCCACTCTAAAGACAACTTTATTTATGGTCTTAATTATCAGCTTTTAATCAGTTATCTGATGAGTGTTTTAGAGTTAAAACCTATTTGGAACTTGAGACTAAAACCACTCGAGGGGTCAATCTTGTGTCACCAAGAAAAGCCATTTCATTCCCAGTGACCATTCCAATTAAACTGGGTTAATGATCAGAGATGGAAACACCCCCCACCTGGCCCAAGCAACCCCTCCTACTGGCATGGAATAAACCTTGATTTACGAGCGCTTACCACCCCCAGCTGAGTAGGAACAAACATAAGCACTCACATTTGAGTGTGTAATTATGGTGCATTTCCTTTTATGACAGATTTTAATTTTTTAATCTAAATTAAATCTAATCTAACACTGACCGTCCTTGGACAAAAAAGTGCAGTACTGAAATGTTTTAAGAACCACAATTTGTAAAATAAAACAACACTACAACACTACAAGTGCAATCAATTAGGAAAGCATGTTGTGATATACAGATTACTTATTGTTAAACAAATGCTTTTGCACAGAGAATTGTTTATTTAGTTTCTGTGACAGTGCTTGCAACACAATATACATGAAACATCGGCATCTTTCAAAGTAACAAGGAAAAAGTGAAAATAGTCTGGGTCTGTGCAAAGACATGTCCTAGCTTTAGTCAATAATTAGCACTGGCATGGTATTAATAGCCACCACAAGTAAAACAACTTTACAGAACTAATATAAGCCAAATAACTAAAAGTGTGTAACTATTTAGCCAAACTGTTAAAAATACCCAACTATAAGTTTTGTCATGATCAGTAAATAAAAAATATATAAACTATAAAATGTCTTATTGTGACTTGACCTCTACTTAAATTCTGATAAAAGCCTTCCTACATAATCCATTTAAGACCTAACAGACGTTAATGTACATAACATATCGACACGATATTACAGTCCTATTATATGAATAGAAAATCTGGCTTTGGACTTTACTTAAAACATAAATCACAACTATTTTCATAACTACTAGTTCTAGAAGTACACAACTGTTTGTCAGTCACAACAGCTTTAAATATACATTTATTGCATCCCGTAATTATGCTCACTCATAGATAATTTAAAACGTGGGACTTTATGTGATAAAGCAGTTACAATAATTAATAAATTAACAAATAAATACAGAATATTATAAGCAGCTGTCATATCCAAATCTGTGATTAAAGTTCCTTGAATTTAAATTGTCACAAGTAAAAATGTGTCTTTCTCATTAATCTTTTTCTGGGGTAAAAAAAGTTTCCAAAAAAGTTTCTTTTCAAAGAAAAATAAAAACTTTAAATAAATAATGAAAAACAATTAAATGTAAAACGTTAGATGTGTTTTTCTTCGTACCAGTTGGTGTTTGAGGGCGTTGAGTGTTGCCTCCAGTCTTAGCTGCTCCTCGGTATTTGTTGTTCCCTCTGTAAGGTCTAAATCTTCCGAATTATCTGGGTGCTCGTTGTCCGTCCTCAGTGCACCCTGCACCATGTCTCCCTGTTTCTGACGTAATACGTGCAGCTCGTGCAGTCCAGCCAGTGCCGCGCGCAGCCGCTCGGCGACCCTCCCGCGGTCCGTCGGACCGACCACGAGCTGCATCTCCGCTTTTCTGCTCAGCATTATAATTATATAGTTATTAATCGCGCGCGCATATCCAGTGCACTACGACTGAGAGACAGCGCGTGCGGTTCCACACGGCGCACGAGCTCGGGACTAAAATTAGTTCTCAATGTAAACAGACCGGATATAGACGTGTAGCACGTAGTAGAGCTCGAGATAACTGACCGTAGCGCAAATACATAAAATAACTCTGGCAGTCTGGGAAACCACGCCCACACAACGCCGGCCTGTGTGTGACATCACAACAATGGGCGGTTGCGACCCATAAGCTGTGTAGAGTACCTGCAGTTTGTGGGGTGTGAATACTTTTTCTTTGACTGTAGATAGTTTAGTGGTTAAGGTATTGGGCTAGATACCAGATGGTTGCTAGTTTAAGCCATATTACCACTGTTGCCACTGCTGGGCCCCATCATAGCCTGCTGTAATTGTATATTGTTTTGGACAAAGACAACTAAATGCTGAAATTAATACCAATGTATCAATTAATTAGGCTACTAATGTAAATGAAAATAATTGTAAGAAAAAAATATTGTAAGAATTTGACTTATGTAAAATCTACATTGAAATTAATGTTAATACTGGAGAGAAACTAACAGACGGAAATAGATCTTACAAAACGAT
>JAOTRQ010074543.1:0-12070 GCA_028565875.1 Hoplisoma paleatum
TAGTAAATAAATTATTATTTACTTCATTACATCTCAAGAACGTCATGGTAACTGTAACAAGTGTATGTGTGTGTGTGTGTGTGTGTGTGCGCGCGCGCCTTATCTGCGACTCGATACACATCCACTCGGCTGCTGCAGTCGCAGGTGTAGGTGTGCGCCTTGACTCCGTGTGTTTGTTGAACGAGGCGTGCAGTCTCCATGTTAGATTCCTCATCAATATCCCACAGCACCAGTCTGGCTCCCAGTTTCGCCCACTCGTGCGCCATTATGCGCCCCAGACCCGAGCCAGCTCCGGTTAACAGTACCAGCTCCCCCTGTACATTCTTTCTCCGCGCGGGGACGAAGAATCTGACGAACGCTTCCAGGTAGAACAGCAGAGACAGACCCAGCACTTTCAAAGTCTCCAGGAAGAAATTCATGATGCCGGTAAACGGAGGGAAATGAAACCAAAAGGAGTACTGTATCCTCTTCTCCGACGGAGAAGCGTTTTGTATTTACAGTAACTTCCTCCTCGCCTCGGTGGAGAAACGCAACAGTCCCTGTTTATTCAAACACGTGATGTTCGACCTTCGTTCCGTGCGTATCACTTAGACTCGTGTTTACTTTCTAACAAAGGTCAATATTTCTAGACGAGACTCAGTAACGGTACAGGATGTGGAAGGCGCGGCCTCTGGTTAACCATTTGTACTCTGTCACGAACACCAGCAACACGACTTAGTATTTCAAACTAACAAGAGTCCAAATAACGACTTAATATTTTAACATAACGATTTAGTATCTCCAAATAACGACGTATTATCTTTAAATAATGACGTTTTATCTCAAAATAACTACTTAGTATCTCAAAACAAGAACTTAATATTTCAAAGTAACAAGTGTCTTCAAATAACGACGTAGTACCACAAAATAATGACAGTATTTAAAAATAATGATTTAGTATCTCATAATAATGAGCTAGATTTTTAAAATAATGACTTAGTATCTTAAAATAACGTAACATCTCAAAATAACGAATAAGTGTCTTAAAATAACGACTTAGTATCTCAAAATAATCACTCAGTATCTTAAAATAACAACCTAGTATCGAAAAATAAGCAGAGTATGTCAAAACAATGACTTAGTATCTCCAAAAAAAGACATAATATCGCCAATAACTTGATTTATTATCTCAAAAGAATAACATAGTATTTCAAAAGATTCACATACCATTTGACTTAATTCCGAGAAAAAAATATGTCCTGTTATATAAAAATATGTGTATTTTTATTTTATGTTGCAGGAATCGGCTTCCATTCCATTTCAAACTAACATTCTTATAATTTACAATCTAGGTCACATAATGTTTATAGAACAACCTACTAAAGTTATTGTGAGAACACTTCCTTTGGTGAAAAACTTTAGTGAAACATTAATGAAATTGTGGGAATATATCATGTTAGCTGGGATAATACTTTGTTTCCTACATTTTCTTCGATTGTTTTTTTCATTGCAGACAATTTGAGACTATAATTTTAACTTTTTTGTTTTATTGCAACATGCAACAATGTAATATGTTTATAAAAGTTAGGCTGGGGAACAATTTAAAGTGTAAAAATTCATTGTTTTTCATGGCCCAATATATATTATTTGGAATTAAGAAAATAAACACATCACACTTGTTTTTATTGTGTCCAAGGTAACTGCAGCTCTCTGAGTAAACCCAAGCAGACGGGGAGAACATGCAAACACCACATAGAAAGGACCCAGACAACTAGAAATCGAACCAGAACATTCTTTCTTCTACCTACTCAGCCAGCATGAGCCACATGACAATATGATAACATCGAATGTGTGCATAGTTATAATTAAGTACTTACAGAACACATAGTTTAAGAATCACTCTGTGTTGAAACTGGTGGTGAACTGTTATGTTTGCGGCAGAGCAATTATTTAAAAGAAATAGATTAATCACACATTTGTTATAAGAGGCCATTTCAATAATATCTGTAATTATATTGAGATTGTATTTGTTAATTATTGTTGATTTAAGTATCATTATAATGGCTAAATAAGTTAAGCTAATAAAATTAAAAATTATGCTACTTAATTATGTGTATCTAATGTTAATGCATACTGGCTTTTATTTCAGTTGTTTTGACTCACAAAACCCTGTGAATCATATCTAGCAATGATATGATTCAGTAATCATATAGTTATATAATGATATAATGTTAGCTCTGTTACATAACAACTCAATTTTTTTCTCTTAGAATTGTGTTGGGTGAAATAGTTTTTAAGTGGGTAGCACTGTTGCCTCACAGCAAGTTTCTTTCTGTGTGCATGTTCTCCCATCTCTATGTGGGTTTTCTCTGAGTAGTTTGGTTTCCTCCCACAGTCAAATAACAAGCAACTAAAGTAAATTAAATATACTAAATTGTCTATGTATTAATGTAAGAAACATGACATGGAACAATACTAATCATTAAAAGCAAATTTAGCTACAGCAACTGTATCCAAATTGCTCATCTGGCCTCACATAGCTGTAGAACCTTCCCACAGCAATTCATTTAGTTATTCAGAAATGTACCAATATTCTTTAATATTATTATTTGTAAGTAAATTTGGTTAACTTAGTTAGTGTACTTAAGCTTTAGATCACAGGCCAATAGGAAGAATTTTCTATCTTTATTTTGCAAAATGATTCTATAAATCATGTTATTATTTTAGGCCATAATAGTAGTGATGCATTCTCATGAAATATGTTATTATTTCTGTCCAACTCTGAGATAGCTATATGACACAACCAGAAAATTATGCTTTCAACATATTAGTGTGTGACCCAATCTGAGAGGTTTGGGGTTCTAGCCATTATTTCAGAGAAGCATTATTTTATGAAAAGGATTACCAAAAATCTATATTTAGAAACATTTCATTTTAAATACTATGTTTATATTTCAGTGCAGTTGAGGCCTGGTGGTTTGAGAACTCTAAATGTTCGATTCTAGAACAGATCACGACTGAAGTGATCATGACCAAGACACATAACCCCTATCTGGTCCTCGGGGGCTGCTGATAGGGCTGCCCGTCGCATCATACTCGCAAGCATACTGCTACCCCTTAGTGTGTATTCAGTAATGTGTGTAAATGTGTGTTTCACTGCAAGGATTGGTTTATATGAGGAGGAATACTTCTATCATGTGAAAAAAAAATGCAGTCGTGAAAAGATCATTCTTTTTTTCCCCTAGAATGTTCAGATACACTTTATATATAAAAGGATTGCTTTAAATAGTATTGTGTATGTGTTAATTGATTTTGGTTATTTTGGTTATTAACTAAGAGTTCATATTATTTCTATACAATGACAATTCGTAGAAATATTGTATTATGATTCTGAGTCAGATTTTGTTATTTATTTGTTTAATGTGTTGACATTTGTATATACATTTTTATCAGATACATCTACCTAACTAAATAAATAAAAACACTCACAAACAGGTACCTACTATTTTAGATTTTTTTAATTTTATAATACTCTGCTACTACTGTGCTAATTGGCACATTGGAATTTTTATTTTGCATTTAATCCAATCTGTGCAGTGAAACACAGTAAAAAGATTCACACACATTTGTGAACACACAACAGGGGGTAGCAGTGAGAGCATATTGTGTACAGCCCTAGTCACTGCACCCGCAGTTAGCAGTTAGTTAGGTAGTTAGTCAATGGCTCTTGGAAAAGAACGGGCAAACTTCCAATCACAAGCCCAGTTGTCTTACCATCACGCCACCATCACCATCTAGATACTACACTGGATGCTAAGTGGTGACTGATTACATCAAATTGTTGTCAATTGCTTTATTAATTATTGCACATAAGAAAACACCAAATGACTGAATCACATTAACATCAACATTTAACCCTCCAACATCACTATGACATTAAACATTATTTTAGTAAAAAAATGTTCTCAATGAACATATTATTCGACCCCCGAGTGATCGACCCATGGTAACTGTATTTGAGTCTGTAATTAGTAAATGAACAATGTCAGCCGAGCATGACTTTAGAATACAATATTGGATTTTAGAGTAGAAATGTGTAAAAAAAGTTATGATCCAACTTTGAACTGATGTTTAGTTTACTTTACAGCCTTAAAATGCACCATTAATGAAATCACAGCAGTGGTCTTGGCTGGCCAGGAGCCTACAAGGACATGACCAGACAAAGCAGTTGAAGAAAATGGCACAAAAAATAAAAACTAATGTCTATTATTGATGAAATAATAAAAATCTAAATTTTGAAGTGTAAAAAGTCACGCAGTAATGCACATCTCCATCACAATGAGAATGGTGTAGAGAAAATTAATCAGCCCTCACATCCTCACACACAAGTTATAATTGAAGCTAGGGCTATGAGCCGTAACCAGATTGCTACAATGGCTGTCCAACATAAATGACCTGATTTTCCAAAGCAGGTTCAATATAGCAAATTTGCATAGTAATGTCTGTAAACAACTTTGTGGAAATTAAAGTCTAGAAAGAAAGGTGAGTACAAAATGGCCAGACTGCTTCATGTTGACTTAAAAAGCACTTGTTTGGGGTAAGTGGAATTTGCAATACTGGAAAGGCATTGCAAACGCCATGGTCTGATATAAATAGGTATAACTGGCATAAATCCATGGACCTGATTTACCTTAAGTGATTAAAATGTTGCTGGAGAGTTGAAAATGTTTTGTTGGTACATAATTAAAATTTAATGACAGAATACAATGTAGTATTAGTATAATTTTATCTCTGGATGTACAATCCAAGAATAAACTTTTAAAATCACGCACACAATATCACAATAACAGTGCTGGTACATTATATTTACGGAAGGTTGTGTCAGGAGCGTCATCAGTCATTAAAACTTCACCAAGAAGAAGAATAAAGTGACACATGATATTTACAGTTGTTTAATTTATAATGAACATGGCTATATGAGGATGGGTTTGTCTTGGGTCAAATTACTTTTTAAGTTACCACTATTGCTCTTGGATTGCTTAGCAGGCCTTCTCGGTTCGTTCATTCTGAAATCTTTTAACTTGCTTTGAGGCAATGCGTAAAAAAACAAATACATTTGACTTGACATTTGGCCGATAACAGTGAATAAAATCCATGTTATACTGTCATGCTAGTGTTGGTTTCATTAAGAGGAAAAAAGAAGGGATGTATGTGCTATTCCTAATATCAGATGGATAAAGACCATCATGACCAGATAACCATCATTATATCATTATACACACGTCCACTATTTTCATGTAGACCATGATACGATGGTGCTTTTACAGGCTTTGGAATAAAAGCTTTTGCAACATAGTTTGTACATAGTAATCAAGTAATTACCATAGGATGTTACAGTGATAAACATTTTGCCAAGCTTTGATAAAATAGCTCATTGTTGCTACATAGGTTAAAGTACTGTTATGTGGGTTAAAGTACTTATCTCAGCAGCGGTAAAATCGCGTACTTATGACAGACAGAGCCATTTTGTTGCAGTTTCAAACAGTTTATTCAAGCTGTACAGATTACAAGAAATTTTGACACACTAGACTGCAAAAAAAACAGCTTTGGGAGAAAACATGGTGCTGGCATTTAATGTTGCATTTTAAATTATTTATGTGATTTTTTAAGTAATTCTGAACATAAAAAATAATGTACAATGTACTTTGGTGTAAGGAGACAAAAAACTATATTTGGAGTCACAGAAGAAAGAATCCCATCACTGGCTAGTTAATTAATGAATTATAATAGCCAGGCGTTGAGATCATTGTGTTCCCTTTCTGAATATGTCTAGCACAAAGACATATTATGCATCACACAGACAAATTATGCATCATGTCAGCACAATTAAGTTTTATTTCAAGCGGGTGTTATCTGATAAAACAGCAATGTAGATGGCTAACCACAGTCTTTAAAAACTTCAATATTCCATGAACCCCCCATATCTCTTGGTCAACTCTGATACCTTTCCTTTATAGTTCTCCTCCTGCGCAGAGCGCTTAGGGATGCCTCTATAGAATTTAGGCTCCTCCCACCAATCTGGCCTGCCCACTCGCCTCATGAACCCACCATAGCGTTTCCGAAAAGGCCCAACTTCTCCCACTGTGCCATAACCTCTCCTCATAAATCCTCCATATCGCTTAACTACACCATCTAAACTATCAACCACTTCCTTCTCTTTGAGGTTGTCCCTCATCGAAGCTTCCTCTCTCTCCCCATCTTTCTCCACTTGATCTGCCAACATTTTCATCTCGCTCGTGGACAGAATTGCCCTGCCTCTGTCCAAATCTTCCGTGTCTGGCCAGCCAAGTTCCACCGCCTTCTTCATGAATCCTCCGTAGCGTTTCATAAAACCTCCGTAGCGTTTCATAAACCCGCCGTATCGTTTCATGAAGCCACCGTATCTTTTCTCATCCTGATGCTGCTCAGGAATGCTTGTGGTTTCTGTGGACACTTGTTCTGCCTTAGGTGTGCTTTCAGTGGTTTGCAGTAGATCTTGACATAAACCCCAAGAACTATCGCTGTTAAAATTACCCTCACACTGTATCACACATTCCTGCCAAAACATAAAAACACAAAACAAAGTTTCAGGGGTGATATTTACAGAACAAATAAGGAAGACAAGCGGGACATTATGAGTCTTTTATGGGTCCTTTGGAGGCACGAAAATGACCTGTAGAAATCTAGGTTTGTGTTTGTGCCCTGTGATGGACCATCCAGAGTGTTTCGGTGTGCCTTATGATGTTTGGCTGGTCCAGGCAAACCTCCAGTAACCCTTTCTGCTCTAATTAAATAAGCAGTAACTGAGAAAGCGAGAGCATGATTTGGTAAGGTTTTTTTCAATATGTTTATACTGGCTAATCTGCTGAATCAGACCACATGGGTCTTCACTCCCCATATGTAATAATAACAATAATCATCATCATTATGTCTGGAATTTAGGATGTTGCCTAGGTTCCACGATGGGTTGTTGTCATTTCCATGGTGTATTCTTGCATTGCACCAAGAGAGTAAAAATATATATTGGTATCCAACAGACTAGATGAGCATCTACAAAGGCATGAGGTTAGGCTTTCTGACCTTTATTTAATGTTCAAGCAGACCTGTTGTAACTGATGACATAAATACATTTTTTAATAACCAACATCCTGTTAGTCTTGCTGTGTTTAATGAGTCAGCTAGAAGCCTGGTGTGCTGAGCAAAGCTTTCTGAGAATTTATCCGGGCTAACAATATTTTACACAATGTTCAAGCTAAGGAACAATGTTCGTTTTTTGTTTAGTTTTTTATATAAATGTGACAAAGTGGACCACTCAGGTGGTCCAAAAACTATTCGGTGCTATTAACTATTAAAACTAGCAAGTTTAAATTTCAGGAAAGCCACTGAGCTGGCAAAGTAACCACATAAATTGGAAATCTATGACCCGGAACCGGAGCGGGGGATCACATTGTGCCTACATATATGTGAAATGGTTCTGTGTAGGAACCCAAAACTGGAAGGTGATAAAAAGCAGCTACAGATTGTGATCCAGCTTTTCTTGGTCAGATCTTCCTGAGAGTAAATTTGCTACACAGTATTAGAAATTACTAGATTGTGAAAAAAAGGTTGTAAATAAGACTGAAAATTTTAGTGAGACTTTTGCATTCCATTCAAATCATACACCCTCATACATTTTACACCACATAGCAATACTATTACACAACTCGAGAAATTTTAAACACATACATAAAACCATGCCACAATTATTGCTATAAGAACAAGTATAGCTTTAAAACCAGTCTAACCATCAGAGATAATTGAATAAAAAGATTACCATTCAAGTATTCGAGTATTAAAAAGACACAGGATCAGTATAGACTTACTATAGAGTTGAGATGAATTTGTTGAAGGCGCAGGTTCAGTGAACAGTAGGCGCAGTCTGTGCCACAATTCGCACTCACCATCCGTGCTAAACACACACTCACAAAGAGTGCCCAGTGAAAACCCACCACCAGCCACTACAGACACAGAGGTAGAAATAAATACAGAACAGAAAAGAGTGGAAAACTGTGTTGATTATGGGAGTTAAATAAATTATAGAGGAGAGGATACAATAGAAATTGCTGTTCCAGTTATTCACAGACACTTACAGCACATGATTGTTTAATACATCAGAACTGTTAATGATTTTTGGGTATGATATGTTCTGGGTCAATAGCCAAATTGCATCATGAAAACAATGGGGTTCACAGACAGGGTCGAGGTAGCACATATAATTACTAGCAAATACATCTGATGAGGTAGTAAATTAAAAATGAAATGATGACAATAGCAAAAGCCCCCCCAAAAATTTTATCAGAAAGTGTACTACCTTCTGGATTAAAATCTTACAGAGCTGTGATATGCTCTCTGTGTCCATATAGGTAGCTGACTTCCTAAAGAGAGATGGGCTTGCTAGAGTAAATTTCTTATAAATTGAACATAATAGACTCATGACCTGGTAGTAACCTTAAATTGCTGGAAAACTGGTCAAATTTATTAAATAAACATATTATAATACCAATATTAACACGACTACTACTACTGCTAACATTAATAATAAGAAGAAGACGAAAAAGGAAAATAATTATGAAAATAGCTCCAACATTAGGTTTTTCAGGTTTCCTGGCCAAGTATAAGAGTACACGCAAATAATTTCGTTCCAGCTGATGAGTCCTCTTTAGTACAATTCGAACTAGACAAACAAATTTACAACCTGTACAGGAACAATAAGCGTGCAAAATTGACAAACTATTATATAGAAAGTAAGTACAATATTCAGTGACAGTTGTATATCTGCAAATATAAGCAGTGGTACACAATATGTGTTATATTAAGTGCATACAGAATACTACACAATATGTTTATTATGTGAAACATAATTGTCGATTTGCATATATACATTATATAACTCACATTATATAATATATGCAGCATGTAAATTAAAATATATATTGTGAGAATATGTTGTTTGCCCAATAACTATAAGGAGTGATACTGTTAGTATCCATGATATTTAAAATAAAGATTTATTTTCTTTGGTCCACACTAACAGAAAAGGGTAAAATAATTTGTTTTCCACAATAATTTGCTTAATTCTGCAACTTGCCTGCCAGTAATGTTATAGAAATCATGACAGAATAATTAAATAACTGCTTTAACATTATATTCTTACTTTTAGTTCCAATTATCTCAAACACATGAAAAGAAAAAAAGGGGTTCACTGACCTTCATTGTTTCTTTCCGTTGAGGATGCGGCTCAGTCTGATGTTGCTGAAGTCGAGCACTGAAGTGCAGCCACAGGTCTGTCTGACTCGGCAGATTGGCAGCGATTGAAAGAGGAAGAACAGAGAGATCTAGAGAGGAGGGGTAACCTATCAGGCTTTTCTCACCCAGTACTCGCAGCGCCACTGATGTTCCAAAGCGATTCTCCACGACTCCTTGTGCTTTCTGGTGTGAAATGATCCCCACTGAGTAAGTGCACAGAATTCTGTCCTACCCCGAATTATGTACAACAAATGCATCTAATTATTTACGAGTGAAAGGGGAGAAGAGGTCACTTAAAAGGGTCAGTGTCCTAAATTATCCCTCAGCCTGAGCTAAATGAACTATATAATTAATTTCAGATTCCATTAGGTCAGTCCACAGCATGGGGTCTAGAACCAAACCCTGCCCGAAGCAGCATCTCCAGATGCAGGCATGGGGCTCATGTGATTTCTCTGCATGTCAAAAAAATCAGAGAATTACCCCAATGCTTCCCTAAACAAATATTTCAATCTGAGGTGACTGTGGTTAAATGCCTCTGATTTCATTGATGCTGGAACATGAGCATGAGGACCTTTTATGCCTTTGTTCCAGCGTTACACCAATATGTGAATATCTCTCCAGCAGTTATTGACTACATGCTCCACTCCAAACTGCAACAATAGCTATTGATGTAGTCCACAAAACACTTCAATTGCCATTTTACTGAAAGATAAAGATAGCTTTGTTCATTTCTGTGTAAAGGTCATGGGGGCAAATACGGAACCCACACACACAAACTTCACTCTTAAATTTCAATGTAAAAAAACATGTAATACCTATGTATTATCTTTTCACTACAAAACAATAAGCCTTATTGAAAAACACATTGATTTATTGTGTTAAGGAAATGGAGCACTCAATTCATAATACAATACAAGGTTTTGTTTGTCATACCTTGCATTGTATTTTGTCTCATATATTTGTGTTAATCATTTTGGATTGAATTAGTGCATCTGCGGGTTAGAAACTATTTGAAAGAATAAAATTTACAAACAAACTCTAAAACAAAATGGCTATTTATCTTCTTTAAATTATGTTAATAATTATGATAATTATCAAACACATTATGTCTAACAAAATTACAAGCCAGTTTTTTATTTACCACATAAATTATTCAACATTCAGAATTCATATCTGAACCCCCTTTAGCAGTAATAATGTTTTTTTGTTTAATGGTTTTTGAGCAAACTATTCCAGCATGAACATTCTGTTTTATTTTTTTGAGAATTATTACTGATTTTAACTCTTAACGATTGCATAACAAACATTTTGTTCTGTTTATCATTATGTTGCTGATTCATTAATGTGTTTTTTTAATTATACAGGCTTTATTGGCCCAAATGGAACTCACTCACCTTGCTCTTGCAATATTTCTTTTAACCAATACATTTCACTGATTCGAATTACAGATTGAAATATGGGCTCATAGGCATTTCTGTGTTTTGTTATCTTATTATCCATTGATCCTATAAAAGTGTGGAATAATGTTTTCGATTTCACCACGGTCCTTTAAGATAGGTCCTCCAGTTTTCAAAATATACGCCTCGACTGTGATGGTAAAATCACAACAAGAACTGAAAATAAAAAAAATATATAAACAAAAGTGCAATGACATTATAAGTCTTTTTTTCCTTGTGACTTTTTAGTATTTTATTAGAATATTTGTCCAGAAAACATCCAAATGTGTTGCGTGTTTTCCTGATTGCAGACTTCCGTTTATGGAATAGAACTGAAACGGTATACTATTCAGATGCAGTGACTCTTAGTGGATTTTTTTTTGCCATAACATACTTTGGATAAATGATGGTAGATATGGCACTATCAGATTGAGTTAGATTCAACAACTTTTTAAATAAGATTCAAAATGTGCTCTACCAAATGGTTGTGTAGAACGTTAAAGCTGGTCCTGGAGGTCTGGGATCCGGGCAGTCTGGTGCTTTCATTCCAGTAAGATTCCTGGCATCACATGCTTCAGCCAGCCTTTGAATTCGCTTTACTGGGACCGGGGCTTTCTAGCCCAAATTTCGAAGGTAATTTTTTGAAATGACCTAGAAATTTAATAGAAATGTCTGGTAATCGGGGATGATGGGTTGCCCTTGTTCTGCTTCTCCTATCACTCAGGTTTGATGACAATGGTTGACACTAATGTCCTATGTTACCCATTTACTTTCGCTTTCAGTTAGACTGTAATAATACTGGGTGCAGGAGACTCCACAACTTCGAAACAGAAAGCCCATGAATCACGGTACCCAGAAATCAAATTCAGCATTCCTGGTAATATTTAGGTTATTATTTAATCTTGAGTGAATTAGGGCTTATCAGTGAGAGAATTAGTGAGTATGTGATATATATATATATTTATATATATATATATATATATATATATGTCACGAATCCGGTTATAGGAAGAAAGTTCAGGAGACGTAGATGCAGAACAGCTGGAAGTTTTATTGAACAGAGTCACAGCAGAAACAATGTAATGTCGTAGGAGTTGCTGTGGGGAATGCCTGCCGAGGGGAACCCTGGATAGGAGCAAGGAGTGGAGGCAGGCACCAAAACGGGACGCGTACCAAGCTAGAAAAGGACAACTTAATAACAACAGTTGTATAGCGAGACAGGGAAATACCGGGAGAACTCGAAGGTGACGCAGTGTGCGGTTGACCACTGGCGTCGCCCTAAATCGCGAGAGAAGGAAGAGGGGTACAAGTACAATTAAACAACACTGCAA
>JAOTRQ010074553.1:0-12070 GCA_028565875.1 Hoplisoma paleatum
TTGGGATATGCGAAGAGAAACATTTTGTTGTACTGTACATCTGTATATGTGTAATGACAAATACAATTTAAATTTGATTTGAATTTGTATATTTAGGCCTATTCAGTGTCTTCAATTAACCTGGCTACACGTCTTTCTATTGTGGGATGAAACCGGAGCACAGAGTATCACCATCGGTCCAACACTATTAATGATTTGAATGTAGTTATACTACATAATTTTGTGTGTCTATGTGTTTATATGGGTATAAGTACCTAGTCAAGTAAATCTATGTATTGGTGTGAATGCATTTCTGTAGTGTAGGTTTGCATGGTGCACGCAAATTGCTTCAGTTACACCTAAGTAGAAATTTAATAACACAAAGAACTGGGTAGAATTAATTATTGTAGGAGCTATTAGGTTTTCAAAGTTGGTATTCATCATGTCTACATTAGCTTTGTTAATGCATTGTTAACATTTACACTGGGAAAGGATGGCTTTGGATTTCAAGATGCTTACGAGTGTAATAACTTGTGTGTAGTGGAGGGACGTTACTTAGAGTGGCTGACTGAAAGAGCACTTGTGAGAATGTGTGTAGGTGTGAGCTGGATTGAGTAAAAGAGGCTTGCCGGATGACTAGCTTCTCTCTTCACAATAGACACAGTGACCTCAAATGAAGAGTCACAAAGATTATCTGTCCCTTGACACCTGCCTGAACAATAGACTTACTTGCATAAACAAACTGTTTACAGACACAACTTCGTGCTAATCAACCAGCACACTGAGAACTATTAAAATAATATATTTTCTAATTATGAGCCAAGCATGTGCTTGACCTACCAAACATACCGTTAACTGGATGGGCGTAATTGTCCACAGACTTATTGCAAAATGTTAGGGTAAAATAAGCGTTCACAGAAACCTGATGTGGCCACAACGAGGGGTTAATGACATATTTATGACTATAGTTTTGTAATGAGATGTCTTAACTAACTCATGGCCAGGGGTCAATATTCTGTACTCGATGATTTGGAAAACAAATCATATCATTATGGAAGCAGGCCAGAATCATACAGTTTGGACAATATAATAATCTAATGGATGATTTAGAAGAAAAAAAAGCATTGTGGAGAATCTGATAGTGAAAGATAGAAGAATAAGCTTCTGGTTTAACTGTCTACAGCTGCATCTCATCAGTACTGTGGAAACCTGGCACTCTTGCACAGCTGCAATTAGGGCCATCCTAGCGTCATTCTAACATCTGTCTGTCCTTGTGTCTTTGCATGATTTCCAGTCCTTATTACAGTATTTCTTTACCTGAGTATTTGTAGTTTTCGATCTACTTACTGCTTTTCTTTCTCTCTTAGTCTAACTTTTTTCTGCAGAGGTAAATACCAACTACGAACAAAAGTTTCTCATTTTAAAGCTCTACGGTAGGCAGAACGTGCCAAGCATCTGTGTGTGTTTACTGTCTAACGCTTATATGGAGGCTTGGCTGTGTGCCTGACCGGGGTGCTGTGCTTTCTTCTTGGCCCACCCTAATCTGCAGCACAAGGGGCTTTTTCATTTCTAAAGCCCAAGTGGTTCTGGGGGAAGTCTGGCAGAGATGACAAGCAGCTTGTGGTAGTTATGAATCACAGTTGATTAAGGGAGTGACCCAGGACTCTGAATACACATAGAGTGAACCAGAATTTTGTTTGTACATCCAGTTGAACAATACAGATTGTCTCAAATAAAGCATTATGTCCCTGAATCTAAGACAACAAGGACGGACAAAATGTGGTTTCTGTATAATTTTGTATCTGTTATCACTAATATAACAATTTTTATAGGTAAGCTAGGATGAATTTTATTTAATTAAATCCCCCTTTTTGGCTGCCACCTTTAAGGGCTGTCACAGCAAATCATAATCTGCTTTTGTGATTTGGCGTAGGTTTTACATCGGATGGCTTTCCCATTTACACTACCTGCTTTATTTATCGGAGCTTAAAAATGACACTATTTTTTAGGACAATTCAATCTCTTCCTTCAATCTGGCTGCATGTTTTGGACTATAAGAGAGGATGAAACCACTGCAGCATAGGGAGAAAGGATCTAGGGATTGAACAGAAAGCGGATGCTGGTCTTTCATAGTGGAGAAGCTTATTGTAGGCCTACACCATCAATTATCCCAGTGATTAAGTGACACTATGGATCTCAAAATAGCTGTTAATCAAAATGAGATTTAGCCTTTTGACTGATCCTCCAATCATCTGCAGAATCTCTATGTCATCTATGTTCCTTAATGCTTCAAAAGATAAAGGAACAAAAGGGGAGATGCTTTTCTAAGAATATACTGCTTGTATTTATTTAGATATACGTTGTAGTTCCAACAGTCTTCAATTGGAACAGGATAGTGTCATCCGAGCATGCAACAGAAGATTGCAGCGCCCTGGACAGAGACAAAGAGAGCAGTTTGGCAAGCATTCAATCTGGCATGACACTGATTACAGATTCTAATGGGCCATATTTTGATAGGACCATTGATATGTAGCTCTGAACAGTATAACGAGAAACCTATTCTTCCATCAGCTACTATAAAAAAAATCTTATGCTTTTTTGTTGTTGTTGCTTGGTATTAGTTGGAACATATGTTTGTCTATCATAAGCCTGTGCTCATAGAATCTTTGTCATCTTAGAGTAAAAATAATTTATCTCATTAAGGTTTCATGGCTGACGTGTTACTCTCTAAATCTTTGACATTTTCTATAGTATCTATCTATCTAAGACTGTGAAGTTCATTCTAGAACACTCCATAACTGATTTTAACCAAGCTATGCTTGACTTTGAAGCGTACTTAAATCATTGTGTTGCTAAAATGTCAAATTATCACCTAGGTTCAATTTCATCACCGTCCATGATGTTTTTTTCATGATCATGACGGCTGTTTCTTACAGCAGAAAAACAACCCCACACCAATTATTCGTGTCAGAGCTTTAGTATTCCTCTTGTCATTAGCGTCATCTTTTTTTGTGCCAGACAAACACCTAATCCATAATGTCAAGTGGTTCCAGTCTTGATTTTCAGTGCTGCAGGTTTATCCAAATGTCTGCTGGCATGTTTTACTTGACACTCCCTGAGCTGTTTGGTCAAGAGTGACGTATGTTGTGGAGTCCAACCATGCATTCTTTGATTATGGTTCTTCTTATGATTCCACAGACACATTTGCTCAATCTTCAAGTTTTTTTCACAGTGCTTTTAAAATTTGGGGTGAAATATTGAGTTTACATCAGTCTGGAACTTCAGACATTACTTCTATTGCTAATCCAATAGTATTTAAGGTTATTATATATAAATGGCAATGAATCAATCTTCTCTTCTTAGGTTCATTGATGTTGCAACTGTACACAGTTGTTGGTTTGTAATAGCTGGTGTACAGTTGAAGTATATTAGTGTTTAATTCATGTTGTTACCCAATTTCAGTCTGTATAACCTGTTGATCAGGTTCAAGATCAGCTTTTCATATAGAGATTGATTTTTTGCATTCTTTTGTTCATTTGCTTTACTTTCATAACTGCAATAAAACTTTTATCAAAATTGTCTATTTTATTGTCTGCAGATAAGTTTGCTTTTAGGTATTTTGTTTTGGGGTTGAGCAATTTTAATTAGTTATCTATGTCGGAGTTTTAATATAAATGTTTAACACATAGGCTAAGACTTCTCTTCACTATTAGCATCGAAATAATTCAGTTTTAGTTGTAACTGCAGTGTCAACAATTCTTTTATTTAACATAATAAATTAACTTGTATTCTACCAAGTAAAGATGTCGCCATGCATGAAGGAACATTGTGTGCCTATCATTCCTTTTTTTTACCAGACAGTCACAACTATTTCATTCACATGGCTTTCCTCCAGGAAAAGCCCTCATAATAACCAAAACACTTCAGTCCACAAGAGTACTTTTACAAGCAACGAGTCCATGAGAAATTGCCCAATTTATGGTTTTGCTTCTGTGTATTGAAAGAGAGCGTCAGAAGGCGGGGGATAGATGGGGAGGACAACCACTGAGGGAGAAAAAAAGTCATGAGAAGATTATAAAAAGATGTGGAGCATAGCACACAGAGAGTGAGACATTATGCAAGATGTGAGCAAAAAAGACTGCCAGAGGGAAGATCCAGGAAGCATCTAGGTTACCCCTGGCATTCTTATGACTATAACATTCACTGCTGACACTGCTTTTAAGCAAGCTTCATGAAATACTGCCGGTCTGAGTGGTTGCCACATCACAGCCTCCCGTTGCTTCAGACTGGTGTCCTCTTCACTGTCTGGCCACAAAACCTCGCTCTTTGAATTTAATCAAAATAGACCTGAAATTTTATGTCTGAATTAGACATCTGGTATCCAAATGTAGACAATGTCGTTTACATTATGTTGGAAATCAAAGTCAGTGTTGGTAAGATAAAAAGTACCTCTGTGTGCCACTCAGAAAGAAAAGTTTTTTCACCCGAATACTTACATCAGACATGCATTTTAACTACTTTATTTTTACTAAAGCTAAACGCTTATTGTAATCTCGGCAACAGAAAGCACATGTGCGCCACTGACTATGCAGATGTCAACAGTCAGACATTCATTGCAATGTTGGTAGTGAATTGTCAACACAGATACAGACCTATGTCGGACACGTTCAGGTAGCTGCACCAATAAAATAGAAATCCACCAAAGTTAGACCGTCTGGAAATGGCAGGTGACATGCTCTAAATCAAGTGGCACGGTTGGGGGCTTGGCTAAAGATCGCTAAAATTGGGTCACTGGTGTAAATTCAGTGTGAACACAACAATGATTTGTCTATGATCTGTTATTGAGAACACAGTGGCCTCATCTGATGATCAAACTCAGGTTTTTTTGCTATGAGGCATTACTAATAGTCCTTATCTATAATGTTGCTATGATAAGAATGCAAACTGTAGTTGTGCTTATCTTGTGGTTTTGAAAATAGGATTAAAATTTATATGAGAGTAGCTTTTATATTTGCTTTTTAGTTATCTTCTTTTTCATGTCTGATAAATATATAATGTTAGTTTTGACCTCGAGTGTTTTTGTCAAAAATACTATTTCCTTGAAGAATTTGATAGAACTTTGTAATTAGTGTAACAACTAACTGCAGTACGATAGTTTATCCACAGCTTTGTTTCTCGTTTTCTGGAAAGTTTTTTTATTGGACTTTTCAGACACTTTTCTGTGTTTTGTGGGAATCCATGGAGATGATGTAAGGGTCTCATTCCTCTTTAGGCACGCCATGCACACTTGGATCTGTTCATCTCATTAGAGTTGCATCAGCTTCTCTAATGACCCAGCTGGGTCAGACACAGACAGGATATGATGTAGGCTTTAAAATGGCTACAGCTCTGGCTTTTCAAACCACATGGCAATTGAGCTTTGAAGATGGTTGGGGTTGTGCTGACGATTTGGCCAGCCGTTTGTGCACACGTCATCTTTAAGAGAAATATTTTGACTACTTTCTTTCAGTGAGTCATATGCCAGATTTTTTTATTAATAATAATCTAGCAGCAGAATGGGATTTGCTGATGTTACTTGATGCTACTTTCTGTCTTTTTTGATTTCTAAAAGTATGCATTGAATTCCATTTTTTATTGAATTAATAATTAAATTAGAATTAGAATAGAATTAGATAATTAAAATTATCATTCAATATAGTAAATAGGAATAATGTTACTATTGCTATTGGTTTTTAGCGGTAATTAATATGCTTAGTTAATCTGTGATGTAAAACAATACAGAAAAATTACAAATAAATTGTGCTAAATCTACAAGGATTAATACTGATTTGGACTAAAAATTCCAAGGAAAAGTTTTAAGACGTTGAAAATCTGTTGAACTTTTTATTGCATGTACGGAATTCTGGTAAACAAAGAATGTCTTTAAATTTTATGCAATCTGCTCATATAAGCTGTTTATAATTATGATTTATCTGTTTTGGGGGGGTATGAAAGTAAAAGTCCTTTCCCAATCCTGGTGGGACATCAGGCAGTTTTTGCTGTTTCTAGAGTTAATGCGTTTTTTACGCAGTGAGGTAACTTACTCCCACATCTAACCCAGCCAAACAGCAGAGAGATTAAAGAGAGATTCAACTCTGGGAATTCTGACTCTCAACATTGGTGTGCAGTGGAAAATCCCACTACGCCACCTGGGGCTTATGTGGGTATGGAGTGTAAAAAATAAAACATTATATGTCTATTCATTTTCAGATGGTAATCACATATGGGAAATGGAAGCTAAAGTCGACAGGGACTCCTTTAAACATGTAAGTGACTCACAAGCTTTGTTTGAAATTTAAGTTAAAGGTGTCTGTAATTTAAATGTATGACACAATTACCAGTAACGTCTTGGTTTTATTGCGTGGTATGGGTCTGTTAGCATAAGTCTACACTGACTGGTTCTTAATGGATATAACAGATCACTATACAGACATGATACATAAGACATGAATATCATAATTGTCACTCATGTTAAGAAGAAATCAATTTATATTCACTGAAATAACACTATTTTTGTTGAATAAACTTTCAAAACCTTCAATGGAATATTTAATATATCAATGGTCAAATGATATTTTTATGAAACGTGTGAAATGTGAAATAAACCCAATACTCATAAATAACCAGAAGTTATACAATTATAATTGAAAAAGATAATATATTCATGTAATAATTGCTCAGCTTATTGACACACACCAGTGTCTGCCAAACAAAGGTACATGCTGTGCTGTGCAGTGATGGAGTAAAGTGTCATTAATAAGGATATAAATCTAAAATATAGTTTTATGCTTGGCTTCGTACCGTTCCCCTTCCCGACTTTAAATCAAATGACTTAAATTTAAGTGATTCATGTAATCATTTAAATTTAAGTTTCCACTACAGGTGTACTCGCCAATACTAAATACAGCCGCCTTTGCCCTTTAAGTGACTGATTCATACTGCCTGGGCTAAGTGACCACAGTTTGGGTTTTTTGAATAGATAATGTCTGTGTGAGAAAGTACACCTGCTCTCCATAAATACACAGACACACAGACACATTCTCTCACTGTTAAAATATGTCTGTCTGCAGGCCCTAAAGCATGGTCTGTTGGAACAGGTTCCTTCTAAATACTGGCAATACCAGGCTGGTGCTGTCTAAAGAAAGACAGAAATTGTCTGTATAAATTGCTGAACTTTTGCCCAAATATTGGAAGGGAACCAAGTAGTTCTGCACTGTTGTTCTACTTACTAATAGTTGTATATGAGACAAGTCCAATTTTATGATGCTTCTACAGCCGGTTTCAATGCCAACAAAGTGAATGGGGAACATCTGCTGAACTGAAGTATTAATATGTCCAAAAAAAGACTACAAGACTCACTTTGATTTCTGCACTTCCTTCAACTTCTTCAACTGAAAAATTTTCTTCACTGGATTTATATTAAACCACATTTTTAAAACAACTGGCCAAATTTCTGTTAGGCATTGTGATGGGTTTTTACTTACTTTTAACTTACATACTTTGCTTAACTTTCTGTACTGTTTTACATTACTTAAGGATGGATTGATGTAACTCAGTAAATATTCTGAGGCAACAGCATTTTTAATCAACTTATGTTCAAAAATAAATGACTTGAGTCCTGAGAAGGGCCAATTAAACGAACATTATCTGGTCAACAGTTGTCTCATGGTTTATAATCTGGTTTCCTCATACAGACGTTCAGTCGGGTTAATTGGAGACTGCCCTGCGACAGACTTGCAACCTGTTTAGATGTTTAGTATTTGCTCAGTGTGTGTCCCACTGTGACACTAAATAGGATTAAGCAATGGTAAAATAAAATAATGGATGTACATTTGCAAATATAATGTAACAAAACTCTAACTGGGATCACATTAAGTAAAGAATGTTTAAATGATTTAAATATAAATGTATGTTTTACCAGCTTGACTTATGTCCTACACTTTTTCTACAATATTAAAATATTATGATGAAAGGCATTCTTCCTGTATTTGCATGAGTTTCTGTTAGAATCTCCGTGTTCCTACCACAATCCAAAAACTATCCTATAGCTGAATGATTGTGTGTGTGTGTGTGCCTCCGTGAGTTCTGTCTTGGGTCTTCCTGTAAGACCTACACTAATTAAAGAGGCTCCAACACCTTCAGATCCCATGACCCCAGTTAGATAATCAATCACATGAGTGAGTCAGTGTTTAATTACATGCATACTACATGTTTAAAAGTACTATTATATTCTATTTCTACTAATGATATTTTACTGTCAATTTTCGATTATGGACTACTAATTTCTGTTTATACATTTCATTAGCTGGGATGACATAAATGAAAGAACCCATTAGGTTAAGGTATAAAAATGCAGCTGGGAATAATTTTTTTTTATTCATCACCATAGGCTTCAGCTGGCTTAGCTTTGCTATTATAAACAGTGGCACTGAGCTCACCTACACATGGCTCTGAAATCAGCTAGAAGACTAATGATTTCCTGTCTGGCTACTGTTGAGTACCTCCATTAGTCTGCTCACAGCCATATTTGGGATTATCTTAGGGTAGGAGGAGAGGTAGTGAGAAGTAGTGACCATCTATCTTCTCAAGCTGGACTTCTTTTTCACTGTTATACAATGATCAAAAGTGTCTAACCTTTCTACCCGAGGTGTTTGGGATGTCTCACTAAGAAACCAGTTATATGCATATGCTAATATTATCTCTACCTATTGAAAGGCATGGATATTCCTCTAAATAAGAAGTTTTAATTCTAGTTTAAGATTTGTATAGATGATATAACTTTTAATATTATTTTTCTGTCAAAACAGACGGCCTTGCTTGTGGAGATTCCACCTTATCGAAACCAAAGAATATCCAGCCCTGTTTTGGTGAACTTTTACATTTGCAATGGCAAACGGAAGAGAAGCCAGTACCAGCGATTCACCTTCCTACCAACTAATGGTAAATCATTTTAAAGGGATTTTTGTGACATGCCTAAAAAAGTATACAATTGTTGCGACTTACATTTTTTAAATGTGGGTCAAAATATACATACAAGAATGTTGGTGCACACCATGTAAGTAATACAGAAAGTATTTTTATGCAATCCATATTTTCTTAATTCATTACTGCCAATAACTCGAACAAATCATTTTAGGTCTGACAAATGTATTATTTATTTATACTGTTGTTTCCTTCTAATTAACCACATATACAGTCAAAATTATTTTATTTGCTATAATAAATAAGTAAATTGTCATTAAAGCATCAAAGTTACTACAGATTAATGCTTCCTTACTTTATCCTAGAAATGTTCTGTAATTGAAGTGATCTTGCGTCACAATGCAAGGTGCTTGTCTCTGTTTGGACCATTGTGTGCTGCTGATGGTATTAACTGGGAAGCTATTTTAGTTGTATATTTGGCATGATTATGACCAAACAGTTATTCCATACAAGAAATCAAAATTAGTTCATTCTGAATTGCAGGAAAAAATCTTAGTAATTGGGGAAGAAACAAGAAAACAAGTGGTCATTAGATCTATTTATAACCGAAAAAAGTTACCCACAGATCTGGTGTTTTTGTGTGTGGCTTATTTTGTGTGTTTTCATGCCTTTATAATGTGCATAGCAAGCTTATATAAATTGAACGTGAGCATTAACTTATTCTAATTCTAACAAAAAATAATGTTATTTACTTCCTGCTCCTGTTTTTAAGGAAAGTTAATATTATCTTAAGAATTATTTGTTGTTATATGTGTGGTTCTAGCTGTTTAGCTTTACGTTGTTTTTGTGCCTGTACTCTATGCATAATGTGACTTAATTAAACAAGCTAAATGAATAAGCAGATGAATATTTATAGATCCATTATCTGTTTAGTTGGCTTAAATTAATAACATCTAGAGGTAACATTTGTTACATGCTAATATACAGTCCAGTGTGTAAAGCATGTTTTTTACTACAAATATCCATCCCCATGATTACAATGTTGTCTACCTTACCAAGTGAGATTAATTGCCCTACCATAGAATCTGTGTCTGTAAATGTGTGCAGGATGACCCGACTCCTCTTCATTCAAATATTTTGATGGAATTCAAAATATTCAGACTTCAGACGTTCGGCTGTCTGAATTTGGCTTTTGGCAACAGTATTCAGGACGTCTTTCTTTTCCCCACTGCTAAAAGCATCTTCATAAATATGTTTCTTTTCCATACCTTTTAGGTTATAGGGGCACCGAAAAGGAAACGCATGGGTGCGGTTGACTTGTAAATGCTATTATTCAGATGCCAACTGATTGCCAGAAGAGAGTTTTTTTTGAAAAAGGCTAAACCACTGCTAATTGCTCTAGGATTAGACTGTCCAACCAGTGGGTGGTTCAAAGCAATGATTCAGGCAGCTGAACCCAGCTCTGCCCTGCCCTGCCTCGTTCAGGCTGGCCACTGCAAAGCTTCTCTGTCCCATTACAGTAGTACACTGTACTGCATCATGTGTACTATTTGAGTACAGAGTTCACATGGGCATAGAAAGTTTATTTCCTTTTCCCTTCTATAATGATTAAACATATGTGTGTAGTAAAAGTCACAAAAACAGCACGCCAATTAATGTAACCATTTTACCTTAAAATCTACAAAATATTCAGCAAAGGATTACTGATGTCTGTAAGTTTTACTATGTGAATCGTGAATTAATGATGTGTATTCATCAGGTTAATCAATCTGTATTTGTACTTGAGCTAAACATAAGAACGTTCATCTTTCAGACAGTGTCATGTGATTGATGATTTATTTCCTACTACTAAGCCCGACACACAATTCTATTTTGAACATTGGGCATCAAGACCTGTCTCAACAGTTCCTCTTCTGTTTTTTTAGTAAGTGCTGGCTCAAACCTAGAAATAATGAGTGTAATAGAGTGGGTGGTGAACAGTGGGAACTGAAGAATACATAGCACGTAGTATTATCTTTAGATTCCCATAAGTAATATAAAGATTTCTTTAATAATTTAGCACCATTCACTCAAGATTCTTGTTACTGATAAAAAGTCGCTAATTATTACTCAAATGAGTCAGTCAGTGTAATGCTCAATTCTGTTCATGATAAACAGTTTGATATTAAAGTCAAAAGAGTAATCTTTTGTATTTGTGTATCGTACACAAACAATTGCCATTAAGAAGTCTGTTATCTGCATATTTATTTATGCTTTATTACCTAAAATGTGACTGCTACACTGTTGAAAAGCCCCATGTTAGAAGAAACTTAAAGAAAACATTTAAAACTGTCGTAATGACAACACAGCAGGCCAATGTTTATAGCTCTTCAAGTTTGTTTACAATAGCTGCAATGGCTGTGCAAAAATATTCAAGAGCTATAAAGATCAGTTTTAAATACTGCACAATGCATGTTGTCACAATGCTCATAAAATAGAATTATTAGCATACTATTAACAGAAACGGGATATAAATAAGGCTCTGAAAACTCTTGTCATTTGGCTTGGTGAGAAACATATGATCATGTTGAGTTTATTTACATAAATCCGGTCTGTTTAGAGAATAAAGACTGGTGTTTTTCATTGGGGGATAAAATATGATATGGATAGAAGATTACTTAGTAATCCTCTGTGCAACATGGTAGTGCTTAGGCTCTTTAAAACGTAGGTTACAGTGTATTAAAAGTATTAATAATAACACTTGAAACCACGAGGACTGCTTTACATTTTATGTACTACTTAGATTACTTTGTCACCACTGATCGGTAGATATTTTTTCAGCATATAACCCAGTCCGTGCAGTGAAACACACATTTTCATACACTAGTGAACACACACTAGGGGGCAACTGTCTTGGCCACAGCACCCAAGTATGTTAGGTGCTTTTCTCAAGGGCACTTCATTACTGACATTACTGACGCTGTGCTTCCGGTCTTAAGCTCAGTTCTCTAACCACAAGGCAACTAAAAATGTCACAGTAATTAATAAAAAAGTAATTTGTTTTTATTTTATCTATGAATACTAGGGCTGTCCGCAAATAATCGATTATTCGTTGGTCGACCGAAAAAATTACTAGTCGGCCAAATTCCAT
>JAOTRQ010074563.1:0-12069 GCA_028565875.1 Hoplisoma paleatum
GTCCTTTGACGAAACGCAGCGTTTTTCTTTCCTGCGACTAATCGACCAATGGAATTTGTCCGACTAGTAATTTTTTTTGGTCGACCAACGAATAATCGATTAATTGCGGTCAGACCTAGTCTTTAGCATTTAAGTGTGTCTGGAATTTCACTAAAAGTTGTGGTCTCATGGATGTTGAAAGTGTTCAAAGGACGTACCCAATTAATAAAGTGCAGTCCGGTACTTGAAATCCTGTTCTTTTTACTCCAGTCCTATCAGCCTACCAGGCAAATGTGTCTTGCATGCCAGCTGTGGGACACATCTATCCTAAAAAGTTCTAGCTAAGAAGGTTTATGCACAGATGGTTTTAAAATAATTTGTATCAAAATGTTCTGAACTTAACACAATTTGGGTGATTAAGGATTAAGTGCTTTGCTCAACAGTGGCAACGTGGCAATAGTTCAACCAAATCACTTTGTCACGTGACGTAACACAGGCGTGAAACATTAACACTGATACTTTGCAAATAGAAAAAAAGAACTTGGATGAAACTAGCACCATTTGAACAGATGGTGCTGGTCATGCTCGAACCTGCAAGCTTCTGAGAAGTAGGCCAGTACCCTAACCAGGGGGCTATTACAGCCGCGTATAGTCAAACGTTTGCCAAGTTTTAGAAGACTCTTGATCATAATAGTGTTACATGGAATGCAATACATGGAAAACCTGTGATACTGTTGATGAATGTTTTATAACTTATTTAGTTAATTAAGTTTAAAACTTATGTTTTATAATCGTAGCTACTTTCTATCTAACTTAAGTAGGTTTGTCCTTGACAACCCAATTTTTTTCTTATGGTGTTTCATGTTTCATGAAGTCCAACAAAGTTTGACTGTGTGTACATATAAAACACACAAATTGCATCCATGTGTTTTGTGTTAAAAGACTAATTTCTCTTTTTGTGCTGATTTGCTAGTTCTTCATTTTATGTGCGGAACACTGGGAGACCTGTCCATTTTCAACCGTCCACGTTGGACTTTGGAACTCAGTAAGTAACGCGCGCATGTGTATTCTAAATAAAATAAGCTTTATATAAGCACTCACAGACAGGACTAGTTGATTGCACGATTTGTCCTGAGTTGTATTTTCCACACTGTACAGTAGAGCACTGTGCCACACCCTGTTCGTAACACACAGCACCGTTTTTGTGATGGCCTCTTCGGCGTTGTGTCCAAAAATCAGAAATCCCATAATGTGCCATAAATCCAGCGTGTAGCACCCAAACATTGACCATTTTAGTCGCGCACTGTGATGCATCAAGAGAGCTCAGCGACTGTACATTAAATTGTCTGTGTGGTTTGGAACACGTCCACATTTTCCACACTGTGGAAAGTCACTGTCTGGCTTAAGCACTAATATTCCACTTCCATCCTCGGCATCCAACAGATGCTTTTATTCAAAGTGACTTACAGTCTACAGTGTAAGCAACCGGGTGTAAGGCTAGTGTAGCATACAATTGCAGACACTAAATTGTCCATAAGTGTGTTTGATATAACCTGTGTTCTAATGAATCTTGTATTTTGAATAACCGTTCTTTGGTCATGTATGTAATCAAAGTGTAAAACATGATGTTAACATGGTGATTTAATTTTTTTTTTTGGTGAAGTTTAATGGAAATAAAGGGGATTTTATTGAACACATATAAGCAATAAGTTTAACTAATAGTACATTTTAAGGTTTATACTCGAGGGAAAAAGTTAAGACATTTTATGTCACTGGGCATAAAAGTCTGTGCTTAGGGATCTGGTCTCAGGAGTCTCTGCTTTAGGTTCTGTGCTTAGGGGTTTGGGCTCTGGAGTCTGTGTTCAGGACTATCTGCTTCTGATCTGGGCACAAGAGTTTAGGAATTAAGGGTCCCCAAGGTTACTAATAAAGTTGGCCAAATATGGCTTAGTCTCTTTTTCCCACAGCATTGTGGGTTATTACTTTCCTTAGGGGCTGTAAAAGACCAGAATAGAGCAGATTTTGTTGGCTTCGGAAGACTGCGGCAGAGCTGGACATCACGCTCAGGATCATCTGAAAAAGCTGTACAGTAACATGACTATGATCGTGTATTACACAAATATACTGACCTTTGATGGTGGTGCTGTTGAAAATATAAAAAAAAGTTTTGAAATCTGCACAGAGAAATTGAACACATGACACTTGTGTTTAACTTGATTTCATCTGCGTTCTTGCTCCAGCAGCCACATGCTTCTTCCTGTTTATTAGCCTGATACACGTCTATTTGTTCTACTGTTTTACTAATTAGTGGAATGTGGTATCACTTGTGGTAATGCTGTTCACTCATCTCATTTGGTCAGTTTCAAAATGAAATTGGTGTGATGTAATAGTATCTTTTCGTAAGGAAGTTTGGTTTGTGGTGGAAAGCATTTGAAAGTACAGACGGATTTTATGACTTTAGTTGGACATATCAGGCTGTAGACACTTGGCTGATTGTCTGCTTTTTAATGTTTGGACGTGACCCTAAAAAGGGAAGAAAAATAAGTCGGTCAGGCCTGGATCTCACACTAAATACAAATGCTGCCTTTTTTATCAGAGTCGTGTTCTAATTGAAAACTGCTGCCTGTTCGGTTGTGTCATACCGCCTGGGCTTTCTTACCTATTTGGATGAGGCCTAGTAAATAAGTTGAATTGTAATGATTTTTGGTGTGGCATGGTTGCTTGCAGAGCATGTCTCAGAGCAAGGAGGTCCTGGGTTCTATCCCAGGTGGGGTGGACTGGGTGCAAATGTGTGGCATTTGCATTTACTCCCCTCTTGTTCAGTCTAAAAACAAGCTTACCTTATGTAGTGCTCATTGCCCGTGTGTGTGTGTGTCTTTCTTTGATGGACAACCTGACCAGATTGTTACTGGGGTTCATTGTGTCCTCTTAAATTAGTTTTCCCTCTAACTAACACAAATGCTTGTCTAAGTTGGAAAGTGACAGTAATGTGTTTAGTCATATATTAATTCATATAGAAGGAATTGCTATAATGTTGTGTGTGTGTTTTTACAGGCCTATAGGTGTGCCACGAGCTGAGAACATTTACATACACAATCCAAGTGCAGAGCTGCCCGTCACACTGCAGTCTGTCATCATATCCAGCACACACTTTCATACGCCAGCCTTTCACAGACGGGTAAGAGTTCAATAGATCCGTATTTTTAATTCTCCAATCTCGATAAGTAATAATCTCTCATGTCGTTAGACAGCATTTTCAATAGATAACATCTGGCCATTAATAAATGTGAATACGCACAGCAAAGTTAGCTGATTGTGTTTACAACGTTGTATATACTCGGTAGTTTGAGAGCTTGTGTGATCTGATAGTAAATATTAATAGCAAGAGGTTCAGCTTTGTTTCAGCTCACAAATATAGATGACAAGTGCCATTATATTAACACAGTCTGACATAGGACATATGACCTTAACATAGGAGGGAATACTTTGGGATGCTCTTCATTAGTGCCAGCCTCACGCCTGGATAAATTGTAGGTTTGCATGGGCATCCAACTTCAACTTTAAATAATTAAATTTGAATTATGAATTCAAGGTTGATTATTTTATAAAGTATTACGTTTTGTGAAGGGCATAAAGGAAAACAATTTTTGCTTTTTTAGTTAAACTAATCAATTTGGCACATTTATTTACAAAACTTCTCAGAGCTGCATGGCTAACATGAACAAATGTACATAAGACTAAATAAAATCAAGAAATTACTTTAAAACATTTTAAGATTGAGTTGTTGGAATAAATGCTTTTTTATTTTATTTTTAGGTGATACCACCCAGAGGAAAGACTTCTTTTAAACTCATTTTCCTTCCAAAAGAGGAGGGCAATGTAGAAAATTCTTTATTTATTAACACATCAACCCACGGTGTGATAACATACCAGGTGAGCTCACTTTACGTACACGAGCAAAAGAATGGAAAGCAAACTTTATATGTCTCATTTTTACTTAGTGTTGCACATATTGCTTAAAGGCGTGTGCGTGGCAGCTCATCTATTCCACCCCAGTTTTTAAAACATTTCTGACATGTAGAGTGCAATATAAATAACAATGATTTGCAAATCGGTTTTGACCGGCAGCCAATTGGAACCTGAAAAGCTGGTATTACTTACCCTCAGAACGGTACAAAGACTATATATTTATGTTCCAACTAAACAGTGTTACTGATTTTCTCTCTTTTCTTGTGTGTATGATAAACACATAACACAGTTTGCCATCGGTGATACATGTATGCTATTCACCTAATGTAGCTATCCCTGTAAATTGTCTGGATGGATCTTTTTTTAATCTTACAAATTAACCGAATTTTAGACCTACCTCAAAACATCACACACACATGCAGAAGACCACGCTCTAGAGATTTCTCTAGGTTGAATCGTATCATTAGTATACATATTTGATGCTCAGTGACCCAAATTATTAAGGAAGTAAAAAAGTTTTCCAACAGTTTGATTTAAAACCTTCACTTTGGTGGACCCACTCTTTAGGTAAACAAGTACATTGTAACTTCATTTAACAGTGGTTTCAGATAATGGATTAGATCTGTTTTCAAATTGTCAGAATAATATTTTACAAGATTATGTACGGTAGAGGCGATACTTTTAGAATCCAACCATTCCTACCGATTCACTGTTTCATTGTATTGTAGCTATCATATGTATTTTTAGTTTATTTTATATAATTGACTTGTAAATTTGTTGGTTTCAGGTTTTGGTTTATTTGGTTTGTCTGAACTTGTTCTTACTTCATCATATTCGTGTTAATGAACATTTGACGTCATAGTGAATACAGCTATTTCAGATATTGCAAATTCTCTAAAGGTTTTTTAAGCGGATAAATTGCAGGCAGATTGGATAACCAGTGCATCTTTGTTTGTGTTTTAGATTTTTGGGGTCGGCGTGCATGCTGACTCAACACAGGATGTGCCAAGAAAAGACAGTGCTCTTATATTCCCACAAATACAGAGCATTAAACTAACACAAACTCAGGTATGCTTGATACGAACCTGGCACGTTTTCTACCAACAGCACACACGTCTCATGTTTATGTGCATTGTGCCCTGTGTCATTTACACGCTGTTTTGTGTGGAGACGTAATGAAAACAGACATCCAAGTGTGCGCAAAGTGACTAAACTAGAAAATATTTTTTATTGTGTATGTATCGTGTATCATCTTATCATCCGATACTTAGGAATGGTGCCTGCACTGAGTAAAGAGATGATTCCTTGATTAGGGTGTGGATCTTCATGCACAAAGTTTATCTATATAGTGTTGGTGTAAAGATACAGTCGGTACAGTACATGTGTTTGTGAGAGCAGTGGAGTGAGAGCGGAGTTTAATTAGGGCAGTTGGATGCCCCCGTCGACTAAATTCAGGAGCAAACATTAGAAAAGCAAAGCAAATATTTAGTGAGTATCACATTTAACACGCATGATGTGCACAATAAATAAACGAGTGCACTCATAGTTTTGTATTGCCATTGCTTAAACAAAAAGCATTCATTTCCCCATTATGAAAAAAGCTGAGCTAGTCTGAGCTGATTAAATCATGGTATCTGTTTCCTGCTTAGACAGAACGTGCATCCCAGGCTTCCTTAAGACCCACATCAAACTAAAAAAAAAATGTAAACAAAGTTTACTGCATATTTACTAATAAAATGAACAGATCTTGAGGTGCAGAACAATATAGATAGCAGTAAACTGTGAAGACATTACGGATTTCAGATGAACTGCTGCAGGTTTAGATCGGTTCGGGGTTTCTTGTAAAATACAAAACTGCCGTTTTTAATACTACATTTGCACAGGACTTGCACATTTCTGTGAATTTAGCATCATTCTGTACAAAAAATAGGAAGTGTTTATTTAGAGAGACATCGGTCGGTTTTGTACATTTCTTCACACCACAGGAAGCTAGAAAACAAATTTTAAATGTCATCTGCGCCCCCTATGCGAGATGTGTCGGTTAAATAACCACAGATGCTGTGAACTACTGTTGGTGGATTTCAGCTCTTTTTGTTTGCATGTCACTCTTTCTTAGCCTGGCCCAGTTTTCTGTTCCTGTTTAGGTTGAATTACTGTTTATTGGAACATTACATGCCAAAGATTCATGCTTTTAAAATAAAAAAAAACATTTTTAGTTTCTGTGTCGTAACATAAATGAATGCTGGTTTAACTTGTTCCGTTTTCTCACAGGAAGAAGCTTTAAATATTACCATCCTGGGACTGCAGTTGGAGTGCAGTTTCCCCAAAGCACTGTATACTCTCTCACAGGTACACTACATTTATTTATTTATTTCGTTTGTATTTACTTTGTATTTGTTCTAAATATTTTGCACTACTTGGGCATTTCAGTTGTCATTTTGTAAAACAAATTGTTTTAATATATGCTATATGGCCCAAAATATACAATTTAGGAGTTCAGATGTTAGTTACACTTTTTGTTAAGAGGAGCCTAAAATCATTATTTTTTAAATAAAATAAATCAATAAAAACCCTCTTGTCCGACTTTAGTGTCTTGGCTTAGAAATATTGTGCACAAGGCAGTTTGTTCCCAAACTTCACATCCGCTCTCTCTCTCTCTCTCTCTCTCTCTCTCTCTCTCTCTCTCTCTCTCTCTCTCTCTCTCTCTCTCTCTCTCTCTCTCTGTCTCTCTCTCTATCTCTCTCTCTCTCTCTCTCTCTCAGGGCTTGTGTTTTGGAGCAGAGAATGAAGGTCGTCTCTCGCTCCAGATTAGTCTCTCTGAGAGAGGAGAACGACCGACTCATTTAGATAAACTGAAGCCCTATGTGCTGGAGAACATCATGGTGCTGCTTATCATCCCTCCATCAGGCGGAGCTGCACGTACGTGTTTGTGTTGAACATCAGGATGTTACAACTGTTACTACTCTAACCATGTAACCATGAACGAACAAAAAAACTCTTTTAGCATTTACTTAAACACTTGCATCTGCACTGCATGGCTTGTATTTGTAGATTTAAGTCTTACGTTTTTGAGTCTCCAGCCTTGTTTAAAAATATGAGCTGAATGAATACTTTAAAAACATAATTTATGAATTTTATTGTTTTAAAATGTTTTTTTTCCCTTCGATTTCCAGATCCAAAAATAGGAGTGTACATGCTAAACTCCGGAATTAAACAGCTCTTTGTAAAGGTAAGTGCAGACATGAACTCTGAATCCAGAAATGTTTTAAATTACTAATCATATTAAAATCATAAAAGCTGACATGTTTCCTGTTACTTTCAGTATTCTAGGCTGACCGATGGAATTGTTGTTTTTTATTTGTACAGGAAATACAGATGTCAACAAGAACAGACATCTTTGTAGAAAACAACTATTTGCCACTAAAAGCTTCATCCAGTAATCTTACCCAAGTGGCTACACTGTCCTGTAGAAGTGAGTTACATTTTAGATTTTGTAACCACACTAGTTTTTAAACCACATGTGACACAATCCTTGCTGTGAAACACTCAATATTAGTACAGTAAAACAGTAGTGAACACACTTGCCCCAGAGCAGCAGTGGGCATCCCTCGCCACGGCGCCCAGGCAGCAGTAAGAGGTTTGGTGTCTGCAAGGTCAAGGAATCAAACAGACAACCTTCAGATTCGAAGCCCAATTTTCCAACTACCAGGCAACGGCTGCCACATTTACTTAGTAGCTGCCCCTCTAGTTGCATTCATTCAATCAAAAGCATTTAAGTGAGAAAGAAGTGAAGTGCTCAGTCATCCACAGGCCAAAGACAAACTCATTTTATTTGTAGAACTGCTTGATTAAAGAAAACCCTAAATCAATAGACTGAGAGGAAAAGAAACCAATAACTACATTTACAGAATGGAATGTCTTTATGTGTCATTATACATATACAGGTGTACAGTACAATGAACTAGTACTGGCATAACTTGGTCTAGTGTAACCCAGGGACCACGTATATTCAGATGTTAATCTTATGTATGTTATTGTAATTGTGCACATCTTTTGATTCACTTCTTAGAGTCTTTGTCATCTCAAAGTAAAAAATGTTCCAGTCACATCAGCTTGCAGATCCTGAGAAATTGCAGCATGAAAGCATTTCCATTTACACAAAGGTAATAGACTCTAATAATAAATCATTCTGACTGGATTTGACTACTTATGAATATGTACAATATAAGTATGTGGAACCTTTTTTACTTTTAAAGTTATATAAAAATCAGTCAGATAAATCTTATGCATTTAGTTGAATGGCAGAAGTTTAAGGATGAACCTTCCGTGCTCTTGACTGCTCTAAATCATACCTCTTTGCATGCTTATCACTGACCGTAATTTGTTAACTTAGATGAATTAACTGCAGCTCTCACATACATCTCTGTTCATGTGTATTTTCTTTTCTCTCAGTTTTCTCACAGTTTTCTTTTGCGATTTTATCCATATTTTTTCCCTACTGTTGGTTCAGCTTTACATAACTAAATTTCATCATTTTAGGTTGATAGGTATGCCAACTATGCCACGTGTTGGTTTTGTCTGTTTATTATCATGATAAAATTCATCCTCTTTTCCTTTAATTTCGTTCTTTCTATAGGAACTATGACTCCACAGCATGGTTTCGGTTGATAAAAAAGCAGAAAAGCACGGACCAGGTGGAGCTGTGGCTTACTAACCCTCTTCATCTTAGCTTCACCATAACCAACATCTCCCTCACACAACCATCACCTCGACTTTTTAAGGTAAAAACCAGTTTGTTCGCATTATTCTTGTCATCGGGCTGATTCTGAAACATTAATGAGCTTCATTGAAGTGTTCTTTGCTCTGTGGATTCTTTTGCAGCTAGTGAATGTCAGTAAGCCAGGAGGCATTGCCTCTGGCTGCTGGAAGCTACTGAAGCTTCAACTTCTTAACCGAACATTTCCAATCAACGCAGTGGCTCTGGTGACCGTCACCAGCAGCCTGGGGTTTGCTCTTGAGCTGCGGATACATGCCTCCTCCACAGGGTTAAAGGTGAGTGTTTGGGTGAACCTGAGGGCCTATAACAAAGGTTTGATTTGATTAGTGTAGTGGAGATTTATCATTCTGTCTGTAACTTTTACCACATTTGCAATGAAGTGAAAACGATTTTGCAATCTGCTGGAGCAGAAATTTAGATTTCAAACCCTCAAGTTTTAAAATGTCCCACAAAATCATGGCAAGGTGAACATATTTAGAGCTCTAATGACGGATCTTTTTATTTTTTTTATTCCAGTACGGCTTGGTTTTGTATTTTATTGCTGTAGCTAACACGTTATCTTAATATTTTATTATTATAAGCAATCATTGATTATTTTACTTTAGAATAAAGATGTGGTGTTTGAAACCAGGGGTGAGTGTGAACAGCTCTGCCATCTTCGTCTCCCCAAAACTGGTGAGTGAAACATTGATGATTACTCTTGTTCAGTTTAGGACTGTATTATTGAGCCAGGACAGTCGCTTTACTTTTCGTGTGCTGTAGGGCGTCTGGAGTGGCAGCAGTCACTACTCTCCAAATCCTCAGCTTCGTTGTGGAAGACAGACAGTGGTTTGGCCTCTGCACTGATTTTTTACCGGAGTACAGAGCTTTCCTGCAGGTACATATCGATACATGTAAATTATTTGGATGGAAATCCAAGACTTGGTGTGGTTACTGGAACGTCTGCATTTTGATGATCTAAAATATTCAATGAAGTTTAAATCTTTATATATTTTTATCTTCTGGATGTTTAGGCCCATTTTTGAGTACGGTCACTGCCATTACTATTATTTTACTGCATGTAGTGACAAAACACACCTGCGCTTTAACAATGCATAGCCATTTGCTATTTAATCTTTATTTTTTTTTATTAAATCAGTGTTCGGATTCAAGCATGCAGTCAGTGTTGTCGTAGGCATAACCAGGCCTGTGTACATCTGCTAGTCTGCCGAGCCCTGAATTAGGAATCGAAACGAAGTCCTTTCTGCTATAAGGATAAAGTTCTATCTACTGTTCTACTGTATCTGAGAAAGGGCTTGAGAATTGCCTATGGCTAAATTGAAAGAATTTTTTTAAATAAAATGTTATAGATTAATGAATTAAACTTAATGGTAATATTCAAGGTAAATATTCACATTGGACATTTTGTGTTCATGAAAAGATATTTATAATACATATTTGTTTCTGTCATTATGAAAGTTGGTAATATATTTTGTTAAGATGATACTTTTACGTCCTGTATGTGTGCACACAGATGGCCCAGGTTTTCTGTAGATTGCTCTTCTGCTTTGGATTTCGGCGCCACACCAGTAAATGAGAGCAAGGTAAAAACTCCTTCGCCCCATTTTTAAATTGTTGTACGTGTTTGTTTTTCTACATATTCCACATCTTTTAAAAAGCAGTCAACAAAATTGCTTCTGCATGACGAAAGTAATTAATTTCCATTTGAACTTTATTTCCACGCCACATTGAATTAGTTCACTAAATCATTCAATTGTATTTTTTCCAGATTAAAAACTTAACTCTGAAAAACCCGACCGGTTCAGTGGTTTTACTGGAGATTAGAACACTTTCTTCCTATCCGGCTCCACTTGAAGCTTTAGACCTGCTCAGTAAGTGGTATGTAACACTTTTTAAAATCATATTTCAGGATAACCATTCAACTAACTAACTTTTTTCCAACTGTAAACGTTGCATTCGATCATTTTTACACATTGTACAGAGGAACTTAGCGTTACAAACGGTTTTACATGCTTGGGTTACGTATGAAATATTCATTGTACAGACAGATTTTGGCTAACGAAACGACTCTTGATGTCACTAAGTGCACTAACCTAATTTACTTTTTGATAAATTGATACTGTTTTATTTGTAAAACGCTGGGTGTGTTTGAACATTTTTACCTAGAGAGCTGTCTGACTAGATCGGGTTTTATAAGCCTTATAAAGCAGGTTAGGTGAATTCTGATAGATTACATCACACTTTGCTACTAAGCTAACAACAGGACTAGGTGGCACTACACTGTAACATCTCAAATAATTTCCAACAAAGCGGCATGGTTTTTTTTTGTGATAGAGGTTGTTGCTTTATTTTATGAGTGTGCATCCAATGCTGTCTTGTTCCACAATGAATGTAACGTCTCACTAGGCAATTTTCTATTACTCTATTTTGTAATTGAATAATTTATCAAGACTGCAA
The DNA here is from genome assembly GCA_028565875.1 of Hoplisoma paleatum. Classification (NCBI taxonomy): domain Eukaryota; kingdom Metazoa; phylum Chordata; class Actinopteri; order Siluriformes; family Callichthyidae; genus Hoplisoma; species Hoplisoma paleatum. The sequence continues at coordinate 11,183 of JAOTRQ010074563.1, forward strand.
AAGAGGGTCTTTGATTTTTTGAACACACCGCATACACAGTAGTTGTGTTTTCTTTATATGTTGTAATGTATTTTCTATAATTAAAGATTTATGAGACATTTTACATGTTTGTACGTTAAAAATGCTTGGGAGGATTGACAGATTAATTCTCTTTAAATTATTTCTTATGGGACAAATTGGTTTAACATACAGACATTTTGACTTGAGAACAATGAATTTCAAAAGTTATTGTACATATCGTACAGCTGTTTACACACTTCTTTTGTGTATTGCAATAAATTTACTGGTTTATCTTAGACTGATGTCCAAACTACCTGCATCTGTTACTTCCTGTCTCGATTCTAAACTCTCCTGCCATTTTTATTGACACACAAATACCTTTCACTTCTTTTATTGTTTGAGATTTTTATTTCTGTCTTTTTCTTGTTTTGCAGGTTCAACATCAGTCCGCTCTCAGTGAACATCACGACATCAGAGTTTTCTTTCATGTCTGTTGACCACAAGGTAAAGTCATTTAAACACTTTTTGTTTTATTCCTAAAAGTCGAGACATGACCGTTAGCTTGTCTTAAAGTGATTACTTCTTATCACATTGTTAGTTATGTGTGCTGAGCTCAGTATCGTTTGTCCCGCCAACAGGTTCATAGAGGGACAGTGTAGCCTAGCGGGTAGAGCGTTGGGCTGTGAATCCAAAGGTTGGGGGTTCAAATCCAGGCTCTGCTACATGGCCACTGTTGGGTCCTTGAGCAAGACTTTTAACCCAGGGGTTTTAACCTTTAATCCAGGGGTGCCGTACTGCGGCTGACCCTGTGCTCTGACCCCAAACTTCCAGACAAGTTGGGATATGTGAAGAGAAACATTTCGTTGTACTGTACATCTGTATATGTG